>VDFB02000205.1:0-12914 GCA_007258455.2 Sequoia sempervirens
TTTTGGACACCTTGACAAAAAGCATGCTGATATGGCATCATATTTGATGATGTGGCCCTGAAACCTTAGTTATAAGCAGGGTACTTGCCAAGTAAGTTGTAAAAAAATTGGGAGTGATTTGAAATTTCCACGTAGAATAATTAGAAGCACGAAGTTAGGGTGCTCAACTATGGGTCCTCTCCCCTATCTGATGAAACAAATATTAAAATTTTAGTTCATGGAGGGTATATTTTTTTGACAGCTGTACACATTGTTGGGCATAATTATATAGTTATGAATAGCTGTTTCTGGATTTGATTGTGTAAGCTTTTTTTGAATAATTATATAGTCTTAAATACTGCTTAAAAAATATTAAAAAAGAGATCTAGTGATGTGATTTGAAATCTTGATGAAAACAAAACATTGATGAAAAAACATTGACAAAATCAAATGGAAAATTTATATTCAAACAATAAGATGGAGTGTGAAAACTTATATCTCTAAAAGATATAACAGTCAAACACCATGTCAGAAAAATGAAACGTCTGAAGGTGTCCAATATTTCAAACATCTTACATTGTACTCCGACAATATCAACCGTAGATCACCAAAGTGAACCTCGTAAATATAATTGTTTTGGCCAACAAGATGTACTTTTCAACAGCAAAATTTACGCGAGTTTATTGATCGACAATGAAATTAGGTCTATCTTGTGAAAGACGAGAGATGGGCGTTCTTGCTCCGGCATCACCAAATGTTAAATCGACGTGCTGGACAACTATAAATTTACCATTCTGGACATTCAGTACAAAATATTATTAGCTTGAAAAACCAGAGGGGTCACATCCAAATCCATTCGATAATGGATTCCACGGTGGTGGGACAGGTTATGTACGAGGAAGGAGAAGTTTTCAAATTGGAAATGCAGCGCCATTAATGTCAATTGTACTAGTGGGCTTACTGCTACATCTGGAATGCACAGCTGTCATTTTCGTACCTGTGGATTCCCTGGCACCTACGCAGGAAATGACATTTTTCTTAAAATTGGAAAACAACCATCATTCATATCAATGGATTGCAGTGTGCAGTGATCTTATGCAATGAGAAAGGTCGTTCTGCATTTTTACCGTGTAAAAGGTTTCACATTGCGTACAACACTAAGTTTTCTTTAGCGTGATTGACTAGCGACAACGCTCAGTTTTCTTTCACGTGATTGACCAGCGATAACACCATTCGCCAGCAAACAGATACATGGGGAATGGAATAAACAAAATTGGTATCCTTCCCTCGCTAAATATGGTCACAATCCTAGTTGCAGTAAATGTTGAATTTATTTTTTTGTTCTTGTTTGATTTATTTTTCTTGAACATGTTCAGGTACTAGGTCCTCTTCCTTAATAGACCCACCGCAGTTGTCAATAGACAATCTCATAGAATGAAAATACAGTCAATTGCCAATGGATTTTGCCCATTCATGGACATCATCTTCTGTTAGGAAATTTAATTAATCTGAACATCAGCAATTGAGTCATTGTTTCTAAGTGTGCTTTTAATATTTTTTTCAATATGTTATTTCTTACATTTTAAGGAATAAAGGAAGGCATATAAGAAAGAACAAATATGATCTTTTTTAAATATTGGAGGAAAAAAATAGTTACATATAGGTACAAATGATTATTTATCATATTTTATTTTTAACTTCAATAAAATAGTTTGTAAAAGAGAAGAAGGATCAACTTTAATGTAATTAATTTTATTTTTGACTATTTGTTAATAAGTAAGTTTATATGATCATTTTTAATCAATTTATTAATTCTAAGGTATTTGAAATCTATGTTTAATAAGCATTCTTAATGATGCAAGATGATTGAAGTTATCATAGTCATCCACGTTTAAAAAGCATCTTCAATTATCATTGGTCTACATGTTAGCGTAATAAAAATAATCATGTTCTATGAGACACTTTCACCCATCAAGATTGTAGTGAGAGATAATTCTCTATACACTACAATAATTGTATTCCAAAAGACATTATCTTGTTAGTACTTGCCTTTGGCAAATACTATTGTGATGAGATTTCTTCATTAGTTATTACTATTTTTCTTTGTTAACCAATTAGAAATTAGAAATTTTTAATTTAAAATAAATATTTAACTTTCCAAAAGTAAATATGATTTTAACTCTTATTCCAACCTTCTCATTATTCAAAATATTTATGGTACATTTTAAAACAATATAATATTGAAGAAAAGAAGCATCTAGGCAAAGTCCTCCAATATCTTCTATTGGCTCAATACCTCAATATCTTATGTTTATTTTGAATATCTTCTAAAATTAAATTAATAATCTATCCTAGTCATCAAATAAATTAGACTAATCCTAGCCATTCATCTCTAAGTACCTTCAATCGAAATTCAAACTAACTTTCAATGCTTCTCATATATCCAATCAAGTCAACAATAGCCCTCCATCAATCTAGCTACCTACATTTAATTCTCTCTTCCCTCTCAATTTCAAATTCAAAAATCTCTCATGAAATTCTAGTCCTCCATTTCAAACAAATCCTAGTCTTCTATTCCTTTCCCCTCATGTCTATAAATTCATGGTATCCCCAAATGTTTCCATATAAGAAAATTTGTAGGTATATGCTATCACATTGGGAACCAAGGAGCAACACAAACACATACCTTTAGAGCCATCAAAAATGTTATGAAACATATTATGCTTCTCTAATTTTTCATTATTCTATTTACCTTTCATCTATGCTCTAATATGAGGTAGAAGTATACTATTGAGTAACTTGCACTTGCAAATTCTTAGTCTAGATTTTCTCTTCTACACTAAGTATCAAAACATAATATTGACTAGCTCATTATACTCTTTCTTTAATAGTATATATTACCTAGCTCTCCTAATCCATATTTGAGTATCTTAGCATATGAGTAACACAACATGTTACTAATAAATTTCATACAAATGTAGGGATGTGTCCCTAATGCCATCTTCAAACATATTTAACCAATAGGGGATACTATAAGGTATCTAATATCACTATACAACCTATATCTATGACTTATGGTAACCTTTGGCTTATTATTGATATGTTAAGGATAATTTTTCAAGGGTTAGTTTCTAGTGCTTTTGTGAGTTTTCGCCACTAGAATTTATTAAGCTACACTTTTGGGTTTTCAACCTAATAGGGATTATTCTAGTAGCTTTTTTAGCTTTCCAACCTAATGGACATAAATCCAACCACCCTTTGGGGTTTTTAGTTGAACCTATCAAGTTATTTGTTAGCTATAAATTTTACAAGCATTCTAGGATTATAAGTCTGCTATAAAATTTGATGTAAAATAGATTACACATTGATCCCTAGAATCTAATTACAACAATGAATAAGTCTAGCAACATTAAGTAGACATAATAAAAATCAAGCCACGATAGTAATATAGACCTAATATACAATGTTTAACATAGATAAGTTAAAGAATCATTTTGAAAATATATATCTTTATATTTAGATCATTTTTGTTTTTGTTTTTCTTTAGATTTCAAATATATGCACCAATCATCTTATCTTACATCAACATAAACTCAAAAACACATAGTGGACATGTACACACATCTAAAACTGCATTAAAATAGTGTTAGATCTTACAAGTTTTCAAGGATTATTTCATCCTCTTAGATGGGCACGCTTACTAAATTATTGGCATAAATGAGATGCGCACAAGGTGACAAGGGAACATTAAAGGTTGATTCCTCATGTTAGATTCCCTATTTTATATAACCATCTCTTTATTATCTAATTTAGAATATAGAAGCACAAATTTCCTTTATGTGACACATTGATAATCTCAACTCACTATAAAAACTAAATACAAATATAAATGCCCGGTACACTATATTTATAAAGAAGAATTTAAATATCATCCCAATCTCCATGGCATGCCACTTATTCACTAACAAGACCTTACATAAATCATTAAATTCTTAGGTCAATTTATCTATATTTTTCTTGCACATTAATATTCATAAAATATGGCAAAGACATATCATACATTTAATAGGTTCCAAGATTATTCAACATTAGAATTTCAATGCCACTACATGATTAATCATTATTTCCATTTAACAATCCACATATTAGAATAATTAAAAGAAAAATAAACCAAATATGTTTTAGGGAGGGGTTTCATCTTTAATTGTAAACAACAAGATTGATTGCAATAAGATAATATATTCATAACATGATTGAAGGGGATTTTATTGACATTCTAAACAACATTCTTTCCTCAAGGATCTCTTCATTGTGACAGCCAAAATATCGGAATTGAACCTACTATTGCATTAGCACACACTTAAAATAGGTGCCCTCAACAATAGGTGACAAAATATCCTTTTAAATGAATTATTTCCCCCAAATATGCTACATTACCTAACATGTCATTAGCTAATCAATCTATTTTGTGCCTCATGACCATGAAATCTTTGTTTTAGCTAATTTATGACTTGGTTTCCCCACTACATCAAAATGAGCACCTCACCAACAAATATCTTGGCTAACAATTTTGTTTATATTCGTTAGTCAATAATATTAAATTATGCAAAGTAATTTGATTAATTTATTGTGTTTGTTAACTATTTATTATCAATTATTTATTTATTTTAATCTTTTTCTTTAATTAATTCAAAAAATAAAAAAGGAAATCAAGTTTAATTAATAAATTAAATATATTAATTTACTTTTATTAACTTGAAAATATAGATTCTATTAATTGATTTCATTTTTTAATTGTATTAGTTTTGTGATGAGGTGAATTTATCTACTTAAAATGTAAGGAAAATGAAACAGACCAAGCAAAGATAAATCACAACAAAATATTCAAGATTAGGGCCTAAAGTTGAAGCTCAAACCTACAAATAAAAATATCAAACGATACCTATGATGAGCTTGTTGATTCATTTTCCCCTTTGATTGGTTGCCTTGTATGCTCCTTCAAGATTTGGATAGCATAATGGCTTGATTTTGCTTTATTTTGGATGCAAATGTGGATGCAAAATGGCTACAGTTGCAAGGTTGGATATGGATGTTGTGAGAGAGATTGAAGGCTTAAGAAAAATTAAGATGTTAGTATGAATTGTGAAAATGACTAAGTCATTTTAGTAGTCATTAGAAGCGGAAAATGATGAATGGCCAAGATTAATTCAAATGGGAAGATCCAAGGGTTATGTGAGGATGACATTTGTCACACTAGGGAAGAGTGGGAAGGTGGCATGGAGGTGAGGTGGAGCTTAGGTGGAGCTACTTGATATACCTAGGGTGAAGTGGAAAAGGGACTACTTGTCTCATCCTCCCAAATCATGGGGAGGATGTGACAAGAGGGAATTAAATTCTCCTTTAAAATCTCCATAGGTTTTAGAGAGGAATTAAAAAACCCTCTAGAAACCTAGGGAAGGAAAAATGGAAATTAAAATTCCATTTGGGGATGTGGGATAGATAAAATGGAATTAAAAATTTCATGTATGTATGTGGGGAATAATTAGGGATTAAAAATTCATTGGGAAAGAGAGATTAATTCTCCAAAAAGACAAGGTATTAATGAAAGTTGACTTAGGTACATGTAATAATTGGGATTAGACTTAGATTAGGATTAATAAATCAAAAATTAAGGTTGTGAAAATGATTAATTAGGTTAATGAAGGGATTGGGATCAAATTGAAAGTTATCGAGGATGTGACATTAATCCTCATCAAGGATGTGCACATCCTAATTAGGGATTAGGCCAGCTAATTGCGAAATCTTAGAAGAAAGTTATGGAGGATGTGATGTTTGGAGAGAGAAAAGGGAGTGATGAATTAAAAATTAATTTAATTCATATAGACTAAATGACTAGATTAAATAAATTGGTTTAATTATTTAAATTCTAGAGAAGAAATGTTGAAAGGGTAAAGCATTTAATTAAATAATTAAATATTTCAAGGGACATTAGGAAAATAGAAAATAGGAATTTAATTTAATTAATGTGAATGGAGGAGGAAATAGACAAAATAAAGGATGGATTTGACTACATGGAAATGGTCAAATTTAGATGTTTTCATTTTTCCCCTCTTTGAGATGGTGTTACAAAGTAGCATCATTTCAAAGAAGATTAAGACAACACCAAGAAGATGATTAGATTAGGGAAGATTCCCTAGTCATTCAAAGGAGTGACTAGGAGCGAATAGATGATGGGAGTGAAGTTGAAGATTAGGATTGAGGATGCCCCCTCGAGAGGACATGCAAATTCAAGAGAACACAAATTCACTCTCAAAATGGATGGGATGATGTAAGATAAATAAGGAAGATGATGCAAGATGATGAATTAAATGCAAGATGGGAGGAGGAAGGGATAATGAAAGGAGACGATAATAAGAAAGCAAGCACATAAAGTATTTAAAGAACAACATGATGTTGCCCTAGTCAAGCTAAAATCCAAAGGATGATTGATGGTGGATGGAGTGCTGTTGATGTGGGAACAATATATCTCAAAACAACATAAGGATTGGGAAAGATACATCCCAATGATTAATATTAGAGTGTTGTTGATGTGGGAACGATATATCCCAAAACAACACAAGGATTGGGAGGGATACATCTCAACGATGATGATAATGATGATGGTTAGAGTGTTGTTGATGTGGGAATGATATATCCTGAAACAACACAAGGATTGGGAAGGAGAAATCTCAATGATGATGATGGTAGTGTTGTTGGTGTGGGAACAATATATCCCGAAACAAAAAAAGGATTGGGAAGGATACACCATGATGATGATGATGGTGATGATTTGGATCAAGGCTTAGAGCAAGGCTAGGAACAAGACCAACGATGTGAGTGGATGCTTTGTGCTAGATTGAATGGATGAGGATTTGTTGGAGATGTGAGATTTCTAGGAGCAATAGGATGGATGAAATAGATGAATATGACTGAGGAAAAGATGCTTAAAATAACAAATCTATATTATCCCAAACAACTTTAATGATAATAAAATGATAATGCAATGATGGAAACAATGCTTAGAATAAAAAATCTATATTATTCTCAACAACTTAATGAAAGATGAGATTGTAGACACCTAAATTTGGACACTTAATTTATCCAAATTTATCCCCTTTCATCTAAACATCCCCTTATCTGCATTAATTAAGTAATATCACTATTATTTAATTAATCCCTATAAAGTTCTTCTAATCCCTAAGGTATCTAGTTAAATAATTAAATACCTTCCCCCTTTCATCAAATGAATTAAATAAATATGTCATTTATTTAATTCCCTTTATGTCACATCCTCCATCATTTTTATTTAATCCTAATCCATCTTCTAATCTCATCATTAGCATGTGCACATGCCTAATCCTTGATTAGGATGTGTCACATCCTCAAACTTTTGCAAGTTTGCCTCTAATCTCTCTTAGCAACCTAACCCTCCTCTAATCCTTCATTAACTAGCCTAATCAACCTCTCAAGGAATTTTTAATTCCTTTTATCCTTCCAAGGAATATTAAATTCCTTTTTCTCTTCCCCATGTCATATGTGACTTGTCACATCAAGTCACATGTGAAATCTAACCATATTCTAATCTTCATTAATTAGTCTAATCAAGTACTTGCACAACCTTAATCACTTAATCAAGTCAACCCTATCAAATGCTTTCTCCTTTTGGAAAACACATCTCCATTCCCCATGTGAATTTTTAATTCACATTTAATCGCCCAATGCATTTAAAATAATTTTAAATTCCTTCTCTCATCCCCATGAGAATATTTGAGGAATTTTTAATTCCCCACTTGTCCTCTCACCCACATGGGGACAATTACCTCCTTTATGAGGAGATCTTGACCCAATCCCAAGGTACCATGTACCCTCTCCATGTCATGTAATATCCTTCCACCTCATATACACATCACCCCTTTTAAGCCATATCATATGCCACATGTCAAGATGTGAGGGCTTGTGAGTTCTCAACTCACCATGGCCCTACATCTTGATCTTGGTAGCTCAATCTTGACCCTCCATTTCCCTAGAGATTTCCAAAATATCTATAAATACCCCCTCTTTTCTCTCATTTGGGGAGAGATCATGCATTGTAGCCAAACTCTTGCAAAATTTTCTTAGAATTCATACTTAGCCATTTTCATGCTTGCACCCACTTGCATCCATCTTCATATCATCATCTAGCTTGCATCTCTTGCCATTCAAGGAGCACACAACACCGAAGATCGAAGGGCCAACCAAAGGATCGATTCGAGACAAGGTATAAGGTTTCATTTTGTCATTTTTACTTTGTATTGAATCCAACTAGACTAATATTGAGGTGTAGGTTGTTTTTAGTGTTATTTTGCACTCTTTTGTTTGCTGCTCGTATTCTAGCACTTAAATTCACCTTATCACATTTTTGGCACGCCCGGTGGGACCCACAAACAGGTCTCTTGCTTTTACGTTTTCTATTTTTTGACTTTTTGTAGGTACAGGTCACAAAGGGGTAGACCCGGCCCACACAGGGGCAGACCCAACTTGCACAAGTGGACCTGACCTTTTCCAAGGGCAGACTTGCCCTCCACAGACAACAAAAAGTGGTTTTTTACAAACTTTTCATGAATAGGCGGACCTGACCTGACAGACAGGAAAACCCGACTTCCATAGGCGGACCTGACCTGACAGACAGGTGGACCCGACCTGCACGGGTGGACCTGACCATTCCCAGGGGCAGACCTACCCTCCATAGACAGTAAAAAGTGGTTTTTTGCAAACTTTTCATGAATAGGCGAACCTAACCTAACAGACAGGTGGACTCGACCTGCACAGACGGACCTGACCATTCCCAGGGGTGGACCTGCCCTCCACAAATAGCATAAGTGGTTTTTTGCAAACTTTTCACGAATAGGCAGATTTGGCCTCACGAATAGGCAAATTTTCCTTAGGCAATTTTTTTTAGAAGGTAAAATTTTAATTTTTTGCAATTTTTTAGTTGTTTTAAGGGTTTTTAACCCCTAATTTAGGTATATAGTGTAATTAGAGGGTGTCAATCAACCTTGTTTTCTGTGTTTTACAGGTGAGCTATTTGACCTATCCAATCCACTGGCGCCACTTGGCGATCTTGGGTGACGAGAAATCGTAGCTTAGCACATCTTTTGAGTCTACCCTTTTCTTTTTCTTAGTGGGACCTGCTTAGGGGTTTCATCACCCGAAGGGATGATTCCAACCATGCGTACCGGTGGGGTATATAAAGGGGGGAGAGTGAAAGTTGTACCTCAATCCAACCACATTGTAATTGGTGAAGCATCAAGATGATGTGAAGAGTTGGTCCGAGCCTTTTAGGTTCCCGACTCACACTTGTAACAGGTTGGTGTTCACAGTTTGGGCCTCACATATCGGGTGTATATCGAGGACTCCCTAGTAACCATGTTCGTCCTAGATTAGAGGACTTTATCGATCGTACCCTCTCTACTAGACTTAGGCTCATACCGTCTGATTTATCTTCTTTGTGCAAAACCAATGATTATCTGATTTATTTCACTGACCCATAATCTTTCAATTGATGATTGTTGTGTTTTGAGTCCTTTGCCTTAGTCTTTTGTCAAAAATCAGGTCAAACCTCAAAAATAGTCAGATATGCCCCCTTTGTGAAAAATTTGACCAACATTTGCTCCTTGGGTAGACTTTCCCTCATCCAGGAGCAGACTTAACTTTCAAACCAGTACTTTTGGAGTTTTTCTTGGCCATTTTTAATCAATTTTTGCTCCTTGGGCAGACTTGACCTATTGACCAAGCTGTTTCAGGCCTGTGTGACCTAATTTGCTCAGTTTCTCACCTTGGACGGACCTGACCCACCTTTGGGCGGACCTGGCCTATTGACCAAGCTATTTTAGGCCTATTTTGACCCAATTTGCTTAGTTTTTCACCTTTGGGTGGACCTGACCCACCTTTGGGTGGACTTGACCTATTGACCAAGCTGTTTCAGGCCTGTTTTGACCTAATTTGCTCAATTTTTCACCTTTGGGCGGACCTGACCCACCTTTGGGCAGACTTGACCCACAACTAGGTCGACCTGACCCACAGATAGGTAGACTTGACCCACAAATAGTTGGACCTGACCCACAAATAGGTAGACTTGACCCACAAACAGGCAGATTTTCCCTGACAGACAACCATATATGCCCCACCATTTGCACACCATTTACCCGTTTTCCTCCGTTCAAGCGCCAATCTTCTCAAATTTTTGTGCTCTTTCCAATGACATATACCACTTCAAACTTTTGAGAAGTTGATCGGGGCCCCTTTTCCTTCCCCATTTGCCTTCTTGAGGGTGGCATACTTTACCATTCTCTCTCAATCTTCCGTCATAAACCTTCCCTTATGAGACTAGGGCATCCCCTCTAGATAGCCCTCTAGATAACCATACTTTTTCCCCTCCAGAGCCATACCCACCCTCCTCTAGAGCCACACCTTCCCTCATCAACAATCTTGATCAATCATCTACTCGTTCTGAGTAATCTATCATTCATTCTAAGCCTTCATCTTCTCGCTTCAAGAATCATTCATCCATTGTGGGTAGTCATTTACTCAGTCTGAGTAGTCGTTCATCCATTTTGATCATCCGTTTACTCTTTCTGAGTAAACGTTCATCCATTTAACACATCCTTTCATCATTCTGAACTCTTGTTCTATCATTCCAATCATCTGAGTAAACATTCATCCATTTAACACATCCTTTCATCATTTTGAACTCTTGTTCTATCATTCTGATCATTCATTTACTCGTTTGGTAAACATTCATCGGTAACACATCCTTTCATCATTTTGAACTCTCGTTTCCTATCATTTTTGATCATTTGTTTACTCGTGCAGTAAACATTCATCAATTCACGCATGGCGTCTATAATTTGAACTCTTGTTCTATCGTTCGATCATCCGTTTACTCGTTATGAGTAAATATTCATCCATTTAACACATCCTTTCATCATTTCAAACTCTCATTCTATCATTTTGATCATCTGTTTACTTGTTCTGAGTAAACGTTCATCCATTTTGCATCTTCTATTATTTCAAACTCTCATTCTATCATTCCTATCATCTAGTTACTCATTCTAAATAAATGTTTCAAACCTCCTTCCTATCATTTTGAACTATCGTTCAACAATCTTAATCAATCGTTTACTCATTCCGAGTAATCTATCACCCATTCTGAGCCTTCATCTTCTCGTTTGTAGAATCATTCATCTATTGTGAGCAGTTGTTTACTCATTCCGGTCAATCTTTTACTCATTTTGAGTACTCATTCATCCATCCATTTCTCCAATAAAATCATCGTTTTCCCCATCCAAATCCCCTAAACTTCATCTCGGGTTATTATCCAAATTGACCGAAGTATCTGATATGATCGTCATCATTAATATCCTCTTAGGATTATCATCCATCCTAAGTTAATCATCATCATCAGCCCAATCAATCCATTCTCAAAGTGGATTTGGTACTGTAATCATCCATTTATCCTTTAATCGGATCAATCAACATCCTAAGTCACCTAGGGTAAACTCTGAACGGGGTTTAGAATCCCTTCCATCATCCTATCCAATCCATGTCATTCGATCATCAATCGATCTTATCCAATCCAATCATAGCCTTATCCAATCACCTTTGACCCAATCAATCTACTTCCATCTCAAAGTAGATTCGGTGTCGTAATCATCCTTTGATAATCAAATCCAATTGTCAGAATCAATCCCATCGCATCATCCAATCATCCTAATCTAAGCTTTAATCCAATCCTGATCTCAGTTTGCCCTAAATCTCGATTTGAGCTTTAGTCCATTTCCATCCAAAATCTTTATCCATTCTCTTTCTCCTTTCATCATCATGAATCCTTATCCTCCATCAATAGTGGTGAAGGGAAACCCTAATTACATCGACAACGATAACGGAAGTCTTGTCGATCAAGAAGAATGTGACATAGATCCCCTTGACACCATCATTGCTAGTAAGTTTTCTCCACCCGCTTTCCAAAATCCAATCACCCCTTTGAGTTATCTTGTTATGTCTTCATCCATGCCCAATCGTGCTCCTTATGCTACATTTGACAAGGGATATCCATCATACCCGTCATATCCTTCATCTACATCATCCTCTTATTTAACACCTGCATCCTCTTACCCTAGTCTGCCATCACAATCCCCCTATCTTAATCCCCCGTCCACATCCTCCTATCTCAATGCTTCATCCGCATATACCCACTACCCTAGTCTTCCATACCAATTTGCTCACCCTAATCCTACATTCACACCTTCCTATCCTAATCCAACATCCACACCAACCTATCTCAATCCACCAACTCAATCTTCCCCTCCTAATTCACCATGCCAATACCCCTATCTTAACCCTTCATCTAATCTTCATCGTCCATCTATTCCCAATCTTGCATCCAATCCCATTCCCCCATCTAATCCTTGTCCACGAATCCCTAGTCCTAATCCACCACTAATCCATAATCCCTCATCCACTCCTACGACAACATCTCACCCTAGAGTATGCAAGTCTCTCATTTCAGAAGTTCTCCAAGGACTTATAACAAAGAAGACATCTCCTACTCCACACCTTGAAGTTGTGGAATCATGCCATCCCAACGCATCATCCATGATCATTAGTGACGAGGCCCTTCTCCACCCAACACCTATCATTGATGATACCACCCCTCGCACCACTCAAACCATCAAAACCATCACATCCTCTGAATCCACTAAGCCCCCATATCCTACCATCACATCTACTGAATCCATTGAACACCCACCTCCTACTCAAAGAGTTGTCAAACCCATTGCTGACACCCAAATACAATGCACTTCTCCCACTCCTAGTGTCACTAAAATCCATTCCAATAATTGCATCGAATCCTCCAT
>VDFB02000206.1:0-43032 GCA_007258455.2 Sequoia sempervirens
TGCATGATATTGGGATGATTCTTCTGCCATTGGATTCATTTTCAATTCCATTTCTTGGGGTAAAATTTCAGGTCCATACATACCTATTTAGGCTGACTTACTAAAAATAGAAGGTGACCATTTTTAGCCTTGTTAGACTTCAGACTGTCTTACACCCCTTAAGTGTCATCATGGGACCCAAAAAAAAAAGGAAATAAGGAATTTTTTTCTTCTTTTGAGTGATGCAAGACTTTCCCTTACACCACTAAATTCTCCTACAACATTTTTGCTAAATTTTAGTTGACTTCTTATTTGAAATGCACTTAAGTTGTGTCGCTTTATTTTTCTTACACATCTTAGATGAGAAATAGCGTTGGGGTAGTATCTCTTAAACCCTATGTGAATAGAAAGTAGTTTTCTCCATGGTTTTTATTTCAAACTTTAGTTAAAATATGGATTTATACTACACATGGTCATTTGTTTTGTTTTTGTAGTTCCAAATGTGCGACATCAAGTAAGTGTTATGGCCACAAACTTCTATTTTAGGAAGCAACACCTACTTACTTATATAGACTTCCTTTCTTGAGGAATCAAACATGTAAGTGCTTAAATATGGACATAGATACATGGAAAGTTTGATGAAAAATTGATAGCTTAGTACATGACCCATGTGTTGTGAATAAACTCCCTTTCAACTAATTCAAGCCTCATAGAAGTGCTAAATCAGCCTATAAGACCTTTTTTGCCTTTGTTTTGTTTATTTTTTATTTATCAAGTGTTTATAATTTTTATCTTAAAAAATTGCATCTTAGCCGTCAATTCATAGAATTGTGTGGTTTTTAATCAAATTATCCCTTTGCCAAACTTAGAAATTCCTTGGGGATTCTTAGCCAGTCTAGTGTGTCAACTACCTCGACGATTCTCAATTTTGATGAAGATATGATTATTGGTAAAACCAATTGTTTTTCTTATTAAATTTTCTTGCATGAGTTTTCTCATGTGCTATTTCTTACACTAAATCTGGTCTATGAGTTGTTGATCTATTTATAGCATTAGGATATGGTTTTGTACGTTATTGCATAAATTGCTATATTATAATTTTTGTAATTAAAATAATTATTTAGTTATGGTGCAACTAGGAGGTGTGTTTAGCCACATTAGATAATTATTTGGGACCACTTGTAAATTTGTATTGTAACATTAGTTTATTGTTTAATATGTGGGAGACATAGGATAATAATTTAATAGTGGGGAAATATTTAATAAAGTGAAAAATTGGTACCCAATATTAAATGAGGGGTTAATGATTTTATGTTCACTTGGTTTTGTGGCATGTGGGTTTATCTTACCACTTGGTTGTATTTGTGTGAGCTTGTATCTATAAAAGCAAACACATGTTTAGTGGTTAAGGTTGGATGGGTGAGTGGGTTGTCATTATTGAGTCTTTCTAAGGAGTGCATATGTGAAGCATGACATGAGATGTGTGGATTCATGCTTGGACACATTGAGGATGCATTGGAGCTTGATGCTTTAGAAGTATTCATGGTAACTTTGTAAGTGCATGTATTGTTTATTTTTTGAATAATAGATGGAGTATGAATGCTTTTGGAGGTTGGATTTTTCCCTCTTGAGGGTTTTCTGAGGGTATATCTTGTGTATTATACTGTGGCTTGTCTATTATGATCTATGCATTACAATTATTCTATAAGCTTGCATGCATGCTTTTCTCTCATGGGGTTATGTAGGAAATGGATTAAAGTATGTGGGTATTGATGTGTTATTTCCTAACACATAGCTCAATATACCCAACATTAAAAATCTCTAGTTTCCTTCATTGATTATAGATAATATATTATTAATAAATTATAAATATATTTTGCAAGAGGTTTTTTTAGTGTTTCCTCTTTTAAAGTTTTTTCTCTTTCCTTTCATCATCTACACATAGTAGTAGGTGTGAGCTCTTATTTGAAAAAATACATCAATATTCCAAGTATTTTGCATCTTTCTTAGAACAAAAATCACACATAATTTATATGCTTCTCAAATAACCATTTTATTAGCTCTAAATCTTAAAAGTCTATCAAAAATAGTAGTAACTCCCATGTTTTATGTTCCTTTAGTCCTCGTGTTTCATTTCTCACCCCCTTACATAAGAAGGAGCTTATACAAAGTTGAAAAGATAGAGGATAAAAAGAAATTGAGTCCTTGAAGATAAATTGGCTACCAACAATAATCAATTCTACATTTTAGAATATTTTATATCCCTGATGTGGAATTCCTTTATTTTAATTTAGATTATCCTTTTGTTATAGTATATTAGAGTAGTTTAGTCATTTTATTTATTTATATTTATATTTTGATAAAGGTGAAATTAAAGGTTTTGAAAGGGCCCCATAACCTTAAACACAATCATAAAGAAAGAACTAAAAAGCACTAAATAGAAACAAACTTGAAACTAATCCTAAAAACTAACCCATGCCTCATAGAACTAGAGAAATAGTTAGCAAAAATCTAGTGGGAGGTCAACCTAAAATTAGTAAAAAGATAGACTAAGAGGACTGTAATTAATAAGTGGCAAGATCATTAAGGATTTTAGTTGCCTCCTAGTATTTTTATATTGGTAATAAGTTAGGATTCAATTATCCACCTTATCCTTCTTAGTTTTACTTCCTTGTTTTTTCTTCTACCATTTAGTCCTATTGCTTGGTCCATCTTACTCTACAATGCTCTTTCTCTTCCTAGTACTATCTTAACTCTCCTTATTGCTGATAGCAACCAATTGAATTTTCTTTCTAGCCTCCTCTAGGTTTCTTCTCACATATTACAACTCATGTTCAATCCTTCCCACCTTATTTTCTATATTAGCCATTACTTCCTTAATCTAAGGATTTTGTGATAAAAGATCCATCTAGCTCATTGAACCCTTCTCCCTTTTCTCCTTGTCTAGATAAATTTGTAGATCCTTCAATTATTTTCTCACTAATGAACTCTTTTATTATTCCTAATTGATTATTTATAGCTTTCTTTGAATCCCCTACCCTCTTAGGAATTTCACCTCATGAGCCCTTAAATCAGGTCTTTTGGGAGAATGGGAAGATATATGATTGATTTGGGGAACTTGAATATATTCATAGATAGCTAACTCTTTCCCCATCTATAATTCTCAAGGAAATTTTGTTACCTTTCTTAGTGTCTAACTTAGAGCTAAAATTCACAATTTTGAAGGGAGCAAATTTCTTAGGACCACTCTAAGCCACTACTTTCTTCTACCTATAATTGGGATTTGAAACTTGGATATTTATATCCCCCTAAATAACCAAACCCATCCTAAGAAGGACCTTTACTATTACATAGTATTGAAAGACTCTTCACTCTTATTCAAGACTCAAAATTTTCTTTGATATAAAATGGTACAATCATTGATGGAAGCTCCAATTAAGAATTATCCAACCCCGTGTAGCTAGCACAAAAAATTCTCACAAATAAAAATATAACTTGTTAGGTTAAGGTGTCATTTACCTTGAAATGTTATGTATTATTCAATGTCTATCAATTTTGGAATGTGTCCTTGGATATATAGGGTGCAATTGGAAATTAATTTATAATTTATATTCCATTGAAATATTGATATTAGTTGTCATATGTATTCATGTAGGAGGTGGAGTTTCTCAACTTAGGAATGAGAATTGAGTAGTGGATCATATTGAATGTTGTTGGTGGGTACCATATGAATTAGGTGATGATTTTAGGTGCCTACCTTGGGATATGTGTCATTGTGAAGGATTCATAAGTCAAAGATGATATCTATTATTGCTATGGAGGTTATTTTTGCTATTTATGGCTCAATGGGATTTACATTTACTTTTCTTAGAAGTACCTCTTCATTTTGGAAGTGGGAGTTTTTGAAATTTACCATGGTTTGATGGTACATTATTTTGGAAAATCATTTGTGGTATCTCTCTCCTATTTCTCTATAAATTATCGACATGAGATAGTAGTTTTATGAGCTTGTTTATAGGTACATAGGTATTGCTAGAGTGTTGTCAAAGATTAGAGTGTTAGTGTGTGTGTGTGTATTTCTCCTTTGAATATTAGTACATAATTTTCCTCTTCTTCATGTGGATTTTTTTCCCAAAAGGGTTTCTCCATGTAAATCTTGTGTTATCTATTGTTTGTTGATTTATCTCTTATTATTGATTTTACAATCACATAATTTCTAATAATATGGTAATCATTATTAAATACAAAAAATAGATTTGCATATACTTTTAAAAGATTTTATTGAAGTAGTTTCACCTTGTTTATCAATGAAACATAGGGAAATAGGTTCACCAATATGAAGGGGGTATGATGAACCTATCTTCCTTAGTTCATTATGAAAGAAGTACCCTAGGGAAAGATTTAATTTCAACCCTTAGTGCGTCAATCTTAATGGAGATCTTGTTGTTTTCCTTATGACTAAGGACGGGGTAAATCAGCCTAAAATGCACTTTTGGGAGATAAATGAAAAATATTAAATGAATGAAATTATGTAATGTAAAACATGAATCATCAATTTAAAACATTAATCTAGTAGAATCAAGAAAGTTCCAACAGATCTAAGAAGGTTATGAATTTATGCACTTGTCACCAAAAGCTTTTGTTGAGTGTCCTCTTGGGAAAGATTCTCCCTAGGGAAAATGGGTCTTGCTACAGGGATCCAAAATTTGTTTTCACAATCCTTTTTTCCTAGATCTGCACTCCTGATTCCTTTCGATTTCACAGTCAAAAGTCAGAATTAAATTCTACAAGTGAGTTTTCATGGCTTGATGACAATGTTGAAAAATTTGCAAAATTGCACTTTTGATCAATCTTTAATCCTTCTTCACCTACAAATCTGCAAACACAAAGAGGGGAAAATTGTTTGTTTTTGGTGAATGGGGGTTTGCCTTGGTCAAACCCCATTTTGGTAATTAAACCTTGAAATGAAATAAAACATGAATGGAAGGAATGATGAATGAAAAAGGCTATGTTGCAACTCACCAAACCCTTGAATGGAGATCCTTGAAGGATTGAAATATAACACATCTCTCCAAGGTCTTGATCTTGCATGAAATGGCTTGAATGCTTGAAACCTACATCACAATGTTAGCTCCAAAAACATGAATGAATGAAGATAACTTTGACATAATGCTTGAGATCTTGAATGTTGCAACAAATGACTGAGAAATTTTCTCTTGAACACCTTTGACAATAATATTAGCTTTAGGAATGCTTACATGAAAACTATAGCTTGCTTATAGGATTTGAATTGATAAAAGACCTTGTATTTATAGGTAATTTTATAATTTCCCAAAAATTAAACATCAAAGGTTGACAATTGCAAATTGAATTTGAATCATAAAAATGTTGCCAAAAACATATTAAAAATTGAGGTCCTAAACTTAAGGGGGACCCATTCACCCTTGAGTGAATGGGTCCTAGGCCCCAAACCTAGGACACACCAATTTCAAGGCAATTTAATTATTGCTTGTAATTGTTTGATACAAGTTTCCCTTTTGAAAAATGAGATTAATTAGGCTTTTAAATGCATAATTGGGCCAATTAGAGGCTTACTTAAGCCCTACTCATTAAGGGACCCAAACATACTATGAAAATGTAAAAGAGTACACTTTCCAACGCCACAATCAATATAACTTTTTCAGTAGAAAGAAAAAAATAACTATTGATTCATAGTTTGAGTAAGATGAATAGGTTTGATTGCAGTGACTTACAATAAACATAAAGACTTAGTCTTAAATTATAATAAAATATATGCACAAATAGTGTGCAACTCCTAAAATTATAATCATATGAGTTGACATGTAATATGATGCTCTATATTATATTAGGATATTGATATACTACCATGCTTGTCTCCCAACAATTTTGTCTTGCAATGTAGAATGATTGATTTTTTATAATAGGCAATAATTAATTATCTTGGTCTCTACCAAAAATGTGATACATTATCTCATGCACATGTTTTAAGGATCATGGGCCTAATATTAGATGATTTATTTTTTGGTCTACTAAAAAAACATGTAGATGACCCTTCTTATGATGAGTGTTGATAAGATACATGTGTATTGGAACTCAATACCATATTAATCATGAGTAGGTTGGGTGATCCCACAATACTGGTTTATAATTTTTGGCCAAACTAGACATTAAACTAACTTTTTTTAACTAAATCTTCACTTTCGGACACCTATAGTGGCTAAACCGTGAGGAATTTGAAGACGATGCAAACTAGTGATTTGTGAAATTTTATCTATAGATTCTAAATATATATTTTTTAATTTTTTTTGAATCAGATTGCACTTCTTTTTCCATCTCCTTCAAAAATTAGTTTTTAACAGTAAACACCATTTTTAAAGACTGACATCACTGGCTAACACATAATTTTTTTTCTATGAAGGATAAAATTCTAATTTTTTCAATTTTAGATTTGTAACTATGATATCTAGTGCATGGAATTGGTTTCATAGCATTTCATTGAATATTTTTTTCTTAATTAAGTTTCAAAGTTGAACCTTTTACAATTTAGACATGATTCACTGGCTAAAGCATAACTTTTTTTGTATGTATCAATTTTATTTTATTTTGTTGGATGAAGGACATCAATATCTAGTGCACTGATATTTTTTAATATTTTTTTTGATAATCTTCTATTTTTCCACATGTATAGAACAAAGAGCTTGATTTTTGTGAAAAACCTATGTTTAATCAAACTAAAAAATAAAATACATAATAAAACCAAAACATATTAAAATTATATTCGATGGATAGCTCGTTCCGAGGACTACCATCATACAGTTGGGTCTATGAAGTTTCCTCTATTTTAATCCTCAACCTGAGCTTCAAAGGGAAAAATTCTACAAAAATTTGGTGCAAGAGGGGGAGAAGGGAAAAAAAGGGGGGTTTGAATGAACCCAGGTTTGAGCGAACCCCCCTTTTATTCAATTTTCCATTGTCTTTGTTATAAAAAAATGCCAAAAAAGTGGGTCCCATCATTTAATAGGGTTCACTTGAACCAGGGTTCACTTGAAATAGGGTTCACTTGAACCAGGGTTCACTTGAACCAGGGTTCATTTGAACCCCTTTTGGGTCCATTCGAACACCCCAGTTCATGTGAACCCCTAAAAAGCAAAAACGAATTTCATAGGAGTGTTTTTGCAAATTTGCTTCCTCATTGGAATTGTAAACCAGTATTGTGGGATCACCCGCCTCCTTGGGATCAATAATTGTGTGAACTAAATTATCAATTGGAATGAGATTCAAATATGTGGTGCATAGCTAAATCAAGCCTTAAGTTAATTTTATAAGTTACATCACATTATCCAAATACAAATACTTTAGCATTGGAATGTCATGATAAAATATAACTTCATGAAGCTCTGATACCAACTTTAAGGCTTTATGATGAAATTTTGTTACTAGATAGTAGTAATATTATCTAGTTCTAAATATGATAAAAAATGATCATTTTTAAATGAATTAACCTCCATGATGATAAAAAATACTTTGAAGCCATAGGTACTTGTAAAATAAAATAATCATGAAAGTGGTGCAATCACAGATGGAGGGTCTAGAAAGAACTATCCAATCATGCAACCTAGAGTCAACACAATGGAAATAACATTAGATATTAGAAAAGATGAAATTTCATCGATTCAACTGGAAGTCTTACATGCATCATATGCAAAATAACTAGGGCTCATAGGCCTGCGGTAAGGGCATTACAACATTACAACTGGCACTAAGGACTTATTCAACTTTTAGATTTGAATATCCAAATTATTTGAATTCTAATCCTAAATCTAATCTCTAACTAATGATGACTAACTTCCTATGAATTAAAAATGATCTTAAATATGATTCTCTAGCTCCAATAACGGTCCACGTTGGCCTCAAGGGTTTACAAACCCCAATGAATGATCAAGCGTGTAGGTCAACCTTAAAACATGAAAGATAATACTTCATGAAATGAAACATCTTTTAGATATCCAAGAAAGATCCCATTGGATCTAAAGTGCTTGTATGATGTTCCATTAAGCTCTACATGTACTAGAATAGGTCTGGACAATGAATTCTACACCAAGTCAAGCCTAAATGCTATGATTGTGAATTATAGTGAAATTATGAGAGCAATAAATTTATGCAAATAAATGCAAATCTCTTGAAATATGGATATGATATAGATGCCCTCATGTAGATGCTATATCCTACTCAGTGAGCTAAGAAATGATAATGCAGTGAAATGCAGAATGAAATGCTGGAATTGCTGAAATAAAAGAAAATAAATGTTTTTGGTTGATACAAGATTGGTTTACAACCAAGGATGCTCCTACATAAGATACCCGAGCTTGGAAGAAAAGTGAGTCCCTCATTTTCTAGGGGCTAGAGGAAAACAAAATTGGTCCACCTCAGCCTGTGAAATTCATGATGAATCCTCCACTGGTATGCCTTTCCACTTTATTGAGTACTCCTTGTACTGCTTGTTCCTAGTGCTCCTTCCAGTTTTGGTATCCAAAATATGCTTAATCTCCTCTAGTGGTTGATGTGGTAATTTCTCCTTCAAATCCACTTCATTGCTACTACCACTGACTATCCTTCATGATACTCATAGATTTTTACAATATTGAAAATAGGTGATATACCCGATGCCTCCGATAACTCCACTTCATAGGCAATTCCAAAATCAAACTTCCTTAGAATCTTACATGGTCCAAACTTCCTCATCTTCAGCTTGTTATATGTTCCTACTAGAAACTTTTCCTTCCTGAGATACACCATCACTTTATCTCTAACAACAAACTCCTTATGTCTCCTTTTCTCATCTACCTTCTTATATTTACTGTTCATGTTTTTCAAGTGTTTCCGAAATTGACTATGCAATGTTTCCATGAATCCTAAAAATTCTTCTACTTATGCACTCTCTTGTTCTCCATATTGATGTCTCTTAGTTCTGTAACTCCTCTAGGATATGTTCCTATCATAATCTCAAATGGTGTCTTCCCAGTACTTCAGTTTACTAAATTACTGTATGCAAACTCTACTTGAAGTAGAACTATATCTTGATTTGCTGCTTTATCTCCAACTAAAAATCTCAATAAGTTACCCAAACTTCTATTTACCACTTCTTTTTGTCCATCTGTCTATAGGTGATATGCTAAATTGAACTTTAGGTCTATCTTCATCTTCTTCCATAATGTTTTCCAAAAGTATCCAATGAACTTGGTGTCCCTGTCCAAAACTATAGTCTTAGGTAATCCATGCAATCTCACAATATCCTTGAAAAATAATTTAGCAATGTGCACAAAATCATTAGCCTTCTTGCAAGAAATGAAATGTCCCACCTTAGAAAATATGTCCACTACTACCTTTATAGAATCATATCCTCTCCATGTTCTTGGTAATCCCAAAATGAAATCCACGCTTATATCTTCCCAAGGTCTCTCTAGTACTATCAAAGGTTTGTACAATCTAGTATTTTGACTACTCCCTTTTTCTACTTGAAAAATTATGCAACTTTGAACATACTTCCTAACATCCTTATATATCTACAGCAAAAAATAATGTTCACTCACCAAAGCTACTATCTTATCAACTCCAAAATGTCTTGCTAGTCCTCCACTATGCTTCTCCTTGATCAAATTCTCCCTCATTGAACTCCTTGGAATACACAATTGATTTATTTTGAATAACATATCTTCCTAAATGAAGCAATCCAACCATTGGCTCCAATCTATCACTCTAGTTCCTTACATGCTCTCCATGCTTCAGCAAAATCTGGATCATCCTCATACATGTGCTTCAGTTCTTCAAAACCCAATACTTCTACTCTCATCTTTGGCAATAGATTCCTTCTCTTGTTCAATGCATCCACAACTTTGTTTGACTTGCCACTCTTATGCTTCAACAAAAATGTATAACTCTGCAAGAAATCAACCCATCTCATATGTCTCTAATTCAACTTTCCTTGACTGTTCAAATACTACAAAGGTTGATGATTACTGTACAACACAAACTCCTTAGGAAATAAGTAGTGTCTCCACTTCTTTAAGGCTTGAATTATGGCATAGAATTCATGATCATAAACTGAATATCTTCTTTGTCATCATTCAACTTCTCACTAAAATAAGCTATGGGTCTTCCTTCTTGACTCAACACTTCTCCTATTGTATTTCCACTTGCATTGCAATCAAATTGAAATACTTTGTCAAAATCAAGTAATGCTAACATTGGTTGCTCTATCACATTTTGCTTCAACAATTCAAAACTTCTTTGTGCTCCAAATGTCCACTTAAATTCTTTCCTATCCCCTCTCATTGTTTCTGTCATGGACGTAAAAATGCTACTAAAGCTTTTGATAAAATTTTAGTAGAAACTAGCCAATCCATGGAATGAGCTTACCTCTCTAATGTTCACCGATGTAGGCCAATCAACTATTACTCTAACCTTCTCATGGTCCATCTTCAATCCTTTAGTAGAAATAACAAAACCCAAGTATACCAACTCTATGTTCATAAAGCTACACTTCTTGACATTAATCAACAACTTCTCTTCTCTCAACCTCTGCAATACTTATCTAATGTGCCACAAATGTTCTTCTCTTGTCTTATTGAAAATTAGAATATCATCCAAGTAAACAATGACAAACTTACCCAAGAATTTCTTTAGTACCTCATTCATCAACCTCATGAAAGTTTTAGGTGCATTGTTCAATCCAAAAGGTGTCACTAACCACTCATAAAATCCTTCATTAGTCTTGAATGGAGTCTTCTAGTCATCTCCTCTAATTTTGATTTGATGGTATCCACTCTTTAGGTCAATCTTTATGAAATACTCTGCTCCAATCAATCAGTCCATAATGTCATCCATCCTTGGCAATAGGAATCCATATTTGATAGTGATCATATTGATTTCTCTTGAATCTATATACATTCTCCCATATCCATCTTTCTTTGGTGAAATTATAACAAGTACTGCACATGGGCTTAAGCTCTCTTTGATCAATCCTTTATTCAACAACTATATTATCTGTCAGTTCAATTCTGCATTCTTTTCTAGTGTCATCCTATGTGTTGCCTTGTTAGGCAAACTTTCTGTTAGTATTAGGTCTATATGATGACTGATGCTTCAGACTGGCAGGAGTCAATCTGATACATTCTTTGATATGATGCCTTCATACTTTGCTAACAGCTCTACTACCTCGTCATTCTCTGTGGTAGGATTATCTACCTTTGGTTTGCCACTCTTCTTTGGAATAAATGCAAAAAAAAATTTCTCATGCCTCAATCCATCCAAAATATTCCTTCCATCTACCAAACATAGTCTTGTAGTGCTACAAAATTCACTTTTGTCCTCTTCCTCCAAAGGTATCAATTTAATTATCTTTCCATTTGAAGTCACAATATAGGTATTCTTCCTTCCACCATGAATTACTTTCTATCATATTTCCATGGTCCTCCTAGCAGTAAATGACATGCATCCATAAGCATAATATCACACAAAATTTTAACCTTATATGATCCTATATGAAATTTCACGAAATAGTGCTCATTCACCAATATCTTATGCTCATCTTGAATCTAGGCTATCCTATAAGGGTTTGGATGTTTCAATCTCTTCAAATTCAACTTGGTTACCATCGCTTTTGAAACAAGGTTATCAGTGCTACCACCATCAATGATACCTGTTGAAATAATGTTCCAAGCAGCTCCCTTCAGGTCCCCTTTTTGCACATATTCATGCGCTGGCCTGCGCGTCTCCGCGTTTCTTCGGCTTCCCGGCAGGTTTTGATCTTTTCCTTTGTGTGCATTCCTCGCTTCGCAACTTTGGCAAGCGGCTTCCCTTTCGGCTCCTGAGATGCTGCGCTGGGTGCCCACGTGTCTCGCCTGCGGGGTTTTTCATTTTCTGTTACTTTATGTTTCCTACGGGTTGCGAACCGGGGCCCACATCTTTGTACGTGGCGGTATATCGCAATATTTCCCTAGCAAGAGTAGAGTATGTTGCGGCGGGCTACGAAAGATTTCTATTGGCCTTTTTTATTTCTTGGCGGGACCTACCTTCGCTCACGTGTCAGCGGTTCGCAGCTTTTAAAACAACAGCAGGGACGAGAGCACCACGGGTTGCGAAACGTGGCCACGCATCTTTCGCCACCCGGTTCATGCGGCCTTTCCCCGTTTTCAAAGTAGCCTCAGTCCCCTGAACACGTGTCACTTCTCTGCAAGCTCCCGGTCGATGGAGGAGGAGTTTTCATTCGGGCTGCGGTTTGCTGCCACATGCCTTACATTGATTATCAAAGCAAGCTGTGAGATGGCCGAGCGAGATAGTGTCATTGGCTGCTGCTCGCCATGGTTCTCTAAGGCGGTGGGCGGCACTCGTCGCTTTGAGGCCTGGTTGGGACCACTGCCATCATTACAAAGGGCACGCCTATAACTGACCAACTGGATGCTGTGCTCTGACTGGCTGCTCTCATAACGGCATTGAAATATTCTTATTCGGGCATCATTACGGGAGATTGTGGAATCTTTCTGTTACAACTCTCTAGGCGATGGGATTTTGCTCTCCGGCTATATATACTCTCTCTGTTAAGGGAAAATGGTCCAAGATTTTTAGGAAGAATACTGGTTTTAGCAAGAGACACCAGGCCTCTTTTGCATGTTTATTCGCAAGAAACTTTCAGACTGTGCCTATTGTTCGGCCTTTCTGCTTTTCATGTATTGATTAAACTGTGAACTGTGCTTTTTATTGTCTTAAGCATTTCATTCAAGGAGACTTCTATATATTGAATGCAAACTTGCTGGTCTAAATCATGTCTTAATGACTCTTCTTAGCAGTAAGAATGTATGCGATACTGTTTTATGTCAATTAAATGAATTGTTCATGCTATTGCTTTAAGCTTCCAGTGTTTTGGAACATATCAATAACATTCAAGCCCTTGAGTCTATGATTTATCGTGCCTATCAGAGAGCTTTGGCACATCGCCTTAGATTAATATTTGTTTCATTATCACTTCCTTTTCCCTTTCAAAAACCATTATCTAGAGAAATGGAGCTTCTTTAAAATTCAGAGGTCACTCAGTTTGGCGCAAAGGGGTCCCCTTGAACTGAGTTTCCCATAAAGGCACTGTTATCTCATCAATTTTTGGCGTCAACAGTTTGTACCTTTTTTCTGGCACGCCTGGTGGGACCCAAACTAATGAAATGATGTAAAAGATTAGCCATGAGCCAGCCGATACCTGTAACCAGATCCCAAACTACAAAATAACCCGGGTTTACTAATTGCCTCCATTGGAATGATCCGGGCCATAAAATGGGTTAGTAGTTCCATTCCACCACCCTTTCCACTCTCACCATGTTGCAATTTGCTTGACCAGTATGTAGCATGGGATCTGGAAGCCCACAGTAACTCCGGTAGCACACTGTTTGTTTGGAAATAAATTCGGTTTGACCACGGCTCTTCCCAAATCGCGGAGATAACACAAAGCGTAGCGAGCATTTGCGGGGATGTAGCGGATGTATGCACCGAATTTTGTATCCACGAGCATAATGTAGCCAGAGGCTCGCTAGCGTGATCCTTCAAAGGCTACAGGTGAGTGCCAGAACAGAGCTCTAATTCGCGCGGGATGACCACCGAGGAGATCCATTCTATGAAAGATTCTCAAATGACGGAGATCGTTCTTCGTTATATTATCAGTTATCCGTCATCAAGCGAGCACCCCAAGAGGCTCTGATGGACTTCAATGCTTGATTTCACTCAAGTTGGCGGAGGATTCCTGTGACCATCCGCCTTACCCCAGAGTTGGCGTTCATGTTCTATCTGAAGTCCATCAATCCCGACATTTCTATGATGATCAAGTCTCTGGGAGGAGCCACTTTACCAGATGCATATGCCACCGCTATCAAAGCAGAAAATCACTTGATAGACTGTGGGAAATTGCCTCCTCGACCTGTTATGCCGATATTTCCTGAGATATCAAATGTAGCACAAGAGGTGGCGTCGACCAGTGCGCCAGCAACTCCCCAGTCAGCGTACTCATATACGGCCGCTCCTGAAAACTTGGCCTCTACATTGAGTTCTCCCAAAAATGAGATGGGCGACCTCAAGGAGATGTTACGGACTATGGCGAATGATATAACAACCCTCAAGCGGAACCAAGCAATGCCTCCACGACCTGCGTATCAGAACTATCAAGGTGGGTGGCCTACCTATCAGCAGAATCAATATCAGAATGCGCATCGCACTAACTCACCAGTGGCGGCTATGAACCAAATAGTTTCGGTGCCTACACCGCTGGTAGGTGCGTCGCCGAGCTCTAGCAGAGAATTAACGACGGGACAAAACAATTTGATTGATGACATCAATCCATGGTGCTTCCCTTGCAATGATGCACATATGCCCCGAAATTGTCCGCGTGGCAACTTACAACAAAGGATAGCAGAGCAACATAGTCAAGGTATTGCGACTGAGAACGACGAATACAGATATTCCCTGGCAATGGAGAATGCGGTCCTTACCGCGCAAATACAAGGAATGTCCCTAGAGCAAGAGTCCGACATTGTTCCTGATCATGCGCTCTTCTCATGGATGGAAGACGAGGAAATGGTGTTTGCAAATGATACGGCCACAGCCGAAACGCCGCGGGTAAAGTCTGACTATAATACGTGCTCCAAGAGAAGATTCACCGGTGAGACCGTTGTTTCACTTTCGGACAGTCCGCAATGCAAAGACGTTTCAGATCAAATTCCTGGCGGTCCGACCGAATCCTTGTCTTCTCAATCGCGGAAGGAAATTATTATAACAAAAGTCAAGGAGCAGAAATCTCCTAGCTCCTCGCCTCTTAATGTGGTAGAGTAGTTGAAGAAATCACCTGCTAATATGTCTTTATGGGACATTCTAGCTATCCCGGAGCAGAAAACCATACTCCAAAAAGCGCTTCAGCAACAGATGGACCCAGCACTAACCGAGCCTTTGGCCAGTACCGAGGCGGTTTATCAAATGCCACCAACTAAGGTTGTCGCAAACAAAGCGATGGAATCCCATGCGGAAGGTGGAGGTAGGCCAAAACCTCAACCCTTCTTCTTGACTCTCATTATAGGGAAGAAACTATTACACAACACTATGATTGATTCTGGCGCTAGTACCATGGTTATGCCAAAACTAATAGCCAAGGCCTTGGGACTCAGCTACGAACCTATGAAGAAAGGGGTGATGCAACTAGATGGAAATAAGGTTGATACTGTGGGTGTCATCAAAGCACTTCCGCTGACTCTATTTGCCTGCCCGAGTATCACGGTCCCTCAAGATACAGTGATCATAGACATTCCGCCAATGTTTGGTCTTTGCCTTTCTCGAGAGTTTACTTCAAAAGTGGGCGGCTATTTGTCTTTAGATTGGTCACATCTAATACTTAGGACCAAACATGGCGCAAAGATGAAGATAGAATCGGAGGCTCTGCATTCCGAACATGTGGCGAATGAGGCCCTGATTAACTTTGAAGCCGCACATACCTCCATCACCAAGCAAGACATGTACAATGTCGAACTACTAGAGGAGGAGAAGGTCAACGGAGACCGAAATGATAGCGAAGATGCTCTGTTGAGTGAACATATAAATAATGATCCCTTCAGAAATTATCATGCTACCGGGTTAGGCACATATGTGATCTATGACCAAGACCAAGTTCTTCCGAAGGTCGTCAAAGAACCCGACGATGACCAAGCAAGTGAGCTGTGGACATTGTATTTTGACAGAGCAAGGAGCAAAGTTGGAGCTGGAGCAGGGATATGTCTAATATCCCCACAGAATGAAAAGTTGTTGAGGTCCTTCCGATTCCAATTTGCTTGTTCAAATAATGAGGCTGAATATGAGGGTCTAGTCCAAGGCCTAAGCCTAGCGGAACGAATGGGTATCAAGCAATTGATTGTATTCGGAGATTTAGAACTGGTAGTTAATCAGGTCCGAGGAGTCTCAGCAGCAAAGAATATCCGCATGAGATCCTATCGGCATCGAATCTGGGACCTTATAGAAAGTTTTGAAGCTTTCAACATCCTGACCATTCCCTGAGCGCAGAATGGCGATGCAGATCGCATGGCGGTAACCGGTGCTCAGTTTGATCCTGTCTCTGACTTGCTTCGGAACAAATATTCAGTACGAGTGCTTGTTAGACCAGCAATACCCAATAATGACCAAAGTTGGCAAGTCTTTGAGAGTGATGAACACATCGCCTCGTTTATTCAACACTCAGGGGAATTTGCCGATCAACTCCAACCAAAGATCGCTGAGGCCTACGAGGGACAAATTATGCAGCTGAAATCAAATAAGCTTCCGAAAGGATTGGTTACTCTCAAAAAAAAATTCGATTGTAGTGACGCCCGAAATGATAAGAGGAAGTTCGTGGCAGAAAAAGGTGATTATGAGAATCTTCGGGTCTCCGATGACAGGAACCTTCGGGTCGGAAAAGATGTCTCACAGCAAGATAGAGAAAGGCTTATCAGTTTCTGTGAGAAATATGGAGTAGTGGCCTGGTCCTACGATGATCTGGAAGGTTATGATCCTGGTATCATTCAACATACTATTGAGCTAACAGAAGGTGCGAAACCAATCGCAGAAGCGAAACAGCAGTAGGTCGACCCTAAGTCAAAGCCTTGATAGCCTGAGAGCTAATAATCGACTGAGTCGTGTATTGTCTTCCCAATTAAACATAGTACTTGGGTATCAAATCTGGTACCAGTCCGAAAGAAGAATGGTGATATCCGCTTATGCGTAGATTTCCGAGACCTAAATAAAGCATCTCTGAAGGACCACTATCCATTGCCTTCCATGGAGTCAATCCTCCAAACTGTCGCGGGATCGGAAATGTTCTCTCTACTTGATGGCTTCTCTGGCTATAACCAGATTCGAGTAAAAGAGGAAGATCAGCACAAGACTACGTTCACCACCAAGTGGGGGATGTTTGCATACGCTAAAATGCCTTTTGGTTTATCTAATGCAGGGGCAACTTTCCAGAGAGCTATGGACGTCGCATTTAGTGAACTGATCAATAAGATTATCCTAATCTATTTGGATGATCTTATTGTGTTCTCCAAATCTAAAGATGATCATTTCGATCATTTGGAGTTGGTGTTTCAAAAGTGCCAAGAGTTCGGGATTTCCTTAAATCCGAGGAAATGTGTGTTCGGAGTACCTCAGGGTAAGTTTATTGGGACTATGTTGTATCGAAGGTATTTCAGTGACCCGAAATGGTAAGAAGAAAAGGGCTTACCTCTAGAATTGGCAGATAAGAAGGTGTCCGATCTTTTTACGGGCAAAAGTAAAATTCGTCGATGGTATTTTGATTCTGGGAGTGGTAAGCCCAGAATTCACTATCGAAAAAGGGATCAAATTTTTCAGAAGTGGACAGCGGGCGAGGCATTTGAGAGATCCGGAAAGCGTCTCATCGACCCCGGTGTTGTCAATGGGATCAACATAAAGATTTTACATAATGTATGCTTTTCGGTAGCAAGTCGATTCGCCATCTTGTTGATAAAAGGATAGAAGGAAAGGAGAGCATCCGGTTGCGTTCTATTCACGAACAAGAATAAGGTGAATTATAACCGTTGAAAAGGCAGGGCTTTCACAATGATGAAACTAAGATTTATTTAATTTCTGTAACGGAGATCACGCATATGCACTTTGTCCCGGGTGTCGCGGAGAATACATCATGGAGGGAGAAATCCTGTGGAAAAGGGCTAGTGGATCACCGAGATCTGGAGATATGACATTGGTCGAGGCCCTTGGCGGGATATTAAGAGCTGAGAAGTCATTGTGAGTATATGACCGCGAGGAAGGGAGATGCACACTAAGGAGCAGTCGGAGCATCCGATAAATGGTCGGGGATCGGAGGATGATTGGCTGAAAGATAGAATGAACTTCATGCGAACCGGAAAGTACCCGCCAGGCCTCTCATCCCAGAAAAGAAGGTATTACCGGCTCCAGAATTGCAGATACACGCTGATAGAAGGAGTCCTCTTCAAAAGGAATTTTAATGGTGTGCTCCTACGATGCGTTACTTCAGGGGAGGCGCAGAAGATCCTCGACGCATTTCACAATAGCGACGAAGGTGGACATTTCTCCGCTAAAACTACAGCCATCAAGGTCCTACGGGCTGGATATTACTGGCCTACACTTTTCAATGATTCCTACTCTCTGGTAAAGACTTGCAAAAAATGTCAGTTATTCTCCGACAGAAGGAAGAATTCAGCGATGCCCCTCAAACCTATCGTGGCGGATGAACCATTTGCACAATGGGGCTTGGACTTTATCGGAATGATCAAACCGGTTTCTAGTTCCATACATAAATGGATTTTAACAGCTACAGACTACTTCACAAGGTGGGCTGAAGCTGTTCCCCTTAAAGAGGCAACGGAGGTAGAGATTGTGGACTTCCTCGAGGCTCTGGTGTGAGAGTTGACCCTCCAGAAGGCGATCATTCAGACCTACTAGAGCATTTGTGACTGGGCACTGTCACTTTGCATTGAAAATGGCATTGCTAAGATATCTTCAAACTACTATCCAGGAAATATTTGTAAAGTCAGCAAACAAAAGTTTAATTCGGAAGCTCCCTCCGAAAGTGAGCTTGGGAGCTTGCGGAGATGGCACAAAATCTCAGAAACTTTTCACGGGCCATGCGTATAACTCTCTAAATAGTCCTCGAAGACTTCGCCCTATGAGCTAGTATATGGGAAAGAAGCGCTGCTACCTATCTCTATGGAGATTTCGGCAATACAGTTGTTGAAATCTCTTGAGATAGAACAAAATGATGCCATGGAAGTTCGGCTTGCCGAACTATTAGAAGTACAAGAAAAAAGGGAGAATTCCCTAAAGGCCATGATAGGCCGTCAACAGGTGGTCAAACGGTGGTTTGACAAAAAGGCTTCTGACCAAGGCCTAAAAAGTGGAGATTTAGTGCTAAAATACGACAGCAGGGCTGCAAAGCCAGGTAAGCATGGTAAGTTCGATAGCCTATGGGAAGGACCCTTCAAAATCATTCGGTGCATGCAACACAATGCCTTCGAGCTGGAAAATATGGAACAGAAGCCTCTAGGAATCCCGGTTAATGGGATTCACCTTAAATTGTTCCATTAAGCATCAAGCCCTACCCTGTACAGTTGTAAATAACGCTTTTTCTTTTTTTTCCTTTCCTGTTTTTGGCCTATCCCTTTTGCTAAACCAATTGACTTGCTATGTATTCGCTTATCATCGTTAGTGGGTAAAGCACCGGAGTTCTTAAAACACAAAAGTATGCTCGTAAACAGAGACAAAACATATAAGATTGGCAAACCCAGAAAAAATTACACGCAGAAGCAAACAGGAGCATAAATTTTACAACAAAAAGAGACGTATATATTTATATACATGTTTCTGAGTTACAAAATGGCATGAATGCCGATTTTCAAATATATAAAGTATTAGAGTATATATATACATTAGCCTTTTATCAGGCTGATACGGAGCAAGGGGGTTACATCAACAAACACCAAGGCAAGGGGACCATCTATCCGCAGGAGTGGCTAGCAGCAACTGACGCATTCAAGACAGCGTTCGCTTCTTCCTCATCAACAGGTTCCTCAGCGGCACTGGCAGCATCATGAAGCGCGGCTGTCGTCGGTGGTGGGTACACCAGGTTCCTGAAGTTAGTATACCATTCTACGTCGTAGAATGGTATCACGTTGTAGCTCCTAAACAGGAAGTGAAGAGCCTGGGTAACCCTTTGCTGATGCTGACCACGGGTCTGCAGGCGGAATCCGCTAAGGAATGGTAGCCAAGCCACGACAGCTTCTTCTTCAATATAGCGACGTAGGTCGCTGGCTGATGGCAGGCCGATTCCATACGCAGCGTGTGTGACAACCTCGCCAAGCCCGTTCAGGTACTTCTTCGGGAAGATTTCTTTGACTAGCTTCAATACAAGCGGCCGAGGGACACAAATGTCCAGCATAGACGCCACAAAGTGTGAGCACACGTCGGTGTTCACCCGATGCTTATCTTCATACTCCACACAGTCCTTGTCGAGAACCCACTTGATGGCTACTAGAACTAGCGAGTGCTTGTTCTTCGTCATTCTCTTAAGCCTCCTGGTAGAGATCTCACCTACAAATGCTGTTTGTGATTTGAAGGAGGTCAGGCGAATGGGAGTATCCATCTCTCCTAGAACTATTCCTAAATCTGCTGAGTATGCTGAAAGCTGCTTACCACCTAACCTATGAAAAGACTCGCTTAACAGTATTCTACTTGCCTATCACTTCTCGATACAAAGTGTGTATGTTTGCTATCTACTGGCCTATTTATAGAAAATTGACAAGACATATGCCAATCTGTCGTAAGCAACATGATGTATATTGGCCGCAATCTCGAGGGCCGAGTCTGCGTTCGTTCACGTTTTGGGCTGGCACACGCATGGTAGCATGGCTCAAAGCATGCTTAATTAAATCAAGTTAATTAATTGAGCTTTAAAGGGGTGGCACTTGTTGATGAAGGGACGTATGGTCGTATGCTATGGTGTCAAATCTCAAGCACATCCCAGAGCCCGAGGCGATACTCGTATCTCTTTCAGGCGGTGATCGTTTGCTTGGCGTAATCATTCCGGCCAGGGATATTAATTACCGGTACATGCTAAGACAACGCGAGGAGGCCAGTTGCAAGCTCAATTTCCAAGGAAATCAGGGCGTATCACACGATCTTCTAAAAGCAATGATGAAATCCAGCCACCTCGAAAAAGCAATCAGCTCATCTTGCACGAGTTGTGGAGTTAACGGTACATGCCGAATTAAATGCAAAGGGCTCGTGCTCGCCTACCACCTTGAGGAAAGTTGCTATTTTGCATAAAAATGCTTATTGTTCCTAAGTCTTTTTCCAAAAGCTAAAGAGTGCGCGAAGTGTTTTCTGTCTGTATTTTCAGAACAAGCGTATTCAAAGGCCAGAGAGCCTTCAAGTTCTACCGCGAAGAAAAATGGCGGAATCTTCAGCTCAGCCAGCAGAGGAAGGGTTTAGCCAGGAATTGTATTCGGCTATTCGTTCTTCGGCCGAGGTTTACGTATATGACGATGTAGCGTATGCCACTCCTGGTATACCCCAGAAGGTGAGAAGACCCAACACAGAGGAGCTGGAGAAGCCCAAAGAGTGGAATAACCCAAAAAAGGTCAGAGAAAAGTGGGCTAATATCTACGACCCAAAGCTCGCTAAGAACCCTAAATCTCTTAGAGAGGCGGCTTGCGCAAGGTTATCAGCGCCTGCGGCGGACCAGGCAAGGGCAAGTAGAGTCTGGTATAGCGGTCTTCCACAATACATGGTTCCATTCGTGCACTATTGCCCGGAGGTGGTCGACGCAGCTATTCAACGCTATAATCCAAAGACCCACTGCATTGAGGGTCGCAATTTAAGGGTTCATATCGGCCCGGAAGCCATCTGGCATATGTTATGCATTCCTGACCCTAGGACAAGAAAGGAGAAAATCGAACAGTTCAGCCCAAACAAAGGGGAAAAGATATGGAAAAGGATGAGAACCAGCTCCGATTTCCTATTAGAGGAGACTAGTAGGAAGGGTGTTGTGTCTGCTAAGGCACCGAGCATCCCATTGCTTGCTCATTCACATGACTCTCAAGACCCTATATCCATGCCGCATTTGTTTGCTACTGTGACCCAAGGAGAAGATCGGGGTTTCAAATTGGCCTCACAGCTTTCGCAGTGCATGAACTTTTCAGTATGATTTTGCTGGAGTTCGTATGGTCAAAGAAATGATATGCTAGGGCCAGAGAATTATCGTGCGGAGAAGAAATTTAGATTTCTTTCCCACCTCGGGTCCATGTTCCCCTAGACGTAATCCTGATTTCTCACCGATTTATCCTTTACCTAATAATTTTTGACGAAGCAAACAAAGAAAGTCAGATTCAAGCATGCTACACCCTACCTTCCTCGCAACATGTGACTACTATAAGTGACCATTTCATAGCCCCGGTCCTGAATGATTTGATCGGAGAGGGTGATATCGTCCGGCTTAACTCTAAACAGACTGGATTTCTGCAAGGCTACACCCCCGCTTGTGACTGGTTCCTGGGCAAGGATTTCACGATCCTTCGAATGAGGGGCTTTATTGGCAAGCCTTTCCTGCTCCCGGCTTGCATCACCGATAGAGTGCTCGCGCTGGAGGTTTACCGGCAGGTATGCGTCATTGATTTCATGTTTTGTAGCAGCAAAAGTGTCAAGAAGAAGGGATTCTTCACTTGCCCAAAGAGCTTCAAGTCAATAACGCTTGTCAAAAAGCGATCGCATCAGCTGCTAGGGGACAAGCTGGCACACCTAGGGCTAGTATTAGTAAATGATAAGTGGGATTACAACCCTTTCAATGACCTACCTGAGCCGCATATGAGACTTCCGCATGTTCCCCGACCATATTGGGAGAAACGGCATAATAACCGGACTGATAAAGATGAAGATCTGGTTGAGTTGGCACAAATCCCTACGCCGGATACTAGGGGCCCATGGCACAAGTTCTACTTTCCAGTGGCTGTGGCCAGGGACAACCTTCCGATAGAGCGCAGCATGCATAACAAGTTGAAAGTGGACGAGGAATGGAGCGATGAAAAAATAAAAGCTTTCTGGAGATACCGCCAGGAAACAGGGCAGTTAAAAGCTCCTTATAATCAATTGAAGGACGACCAGGTATTTGAAAGATACTGGGATGAAGGCCATCCCAGCCCGACCTCCAGTGCTAACAAGAGCGAAGCAGAAGGCTCCAATGAGCAGGAGGAAGAGACGGCGATATCTTCGCAGAAAAGTGATGCCCCCGGGCATCCCACCTATGTGGGCACTAATGTGCGCTTTAACATATCAAGGGGCTCACTTACGCGCACATGGGCCACTAAACCGGTCAGGCTAGTGCCCCAGCAGAAGGATCCGATTGCCGAGGTTAGTGAGTGTCCCCCCGCGAAGAGGCAATGCACGGAAAGTGCTGTCGGGACAGTTTCACATGAATCGGCCGAAGGGGAAACACCCGCTGCTAGTCAAATGCCAGAGGTTGCGGCCAAGTCCCAAACGATCCCGAAGCCACCGCCGACCAGTCAGCAAGTACTTTTCGCTCCTTCCTCTCTTGCATCTCATTCTTTCACGTCCGTCCCTGCTCAATTGGAAACTCCTGCCATTCGTTCGAGCCCTCCACCCTCTGTTTCTAGCCTATCTTATTCCAGGGGATTTGCCTAATATTCGCAAGCCCAACCGTTTATAATCACCCCTCCGAGCATGATAACACCTACTGCTGCTGCCCAGACTTTCCTCACCTCGCTCTCCGAAATTATTCCTCCCATCGACCCCCACTCTTTTTCTGAAATGCTTACAGATCCCTTCCCACCACAGCAAACCGAGCCCCAGGCAGCGACTCTTTTTCCTCGGCCAACAGGCCTTACGACTGAATCTCCGGTTCAGCCGTTGCAAATATCTAGCCAGGCTGAAACCCCCCAGGCTAAGCTATGGAACGTGCCACACTTTTCTCCGCAAACCGTCACCCTCTAGAAGAAACAAATGCGGGCTCCTATGAAAGTTACCTATCCCTACGCCCTACCTTCCGGTGTTCCCTTCGCAGGTGGGCTGGTTTCATCACCAGCTGAGTTCATTGCATAGATAGATTGTGGGAAGGAGGCTCGCGCAAATAGAATGAGGCGACGAAGGGCAAAGGATGACAATGCCCCCGCCGAGCCGCGAGTACAGGCTTCGTATGACGAGGCCCGCCAAGAATTAAAGTTTGCAACTATGTACCCAAGGATAAACAAGCCTCAGGGAGAAATGCAACCAGAGGACTATGATATTTATGCTGTCGGACTGGACATGAAGATGGCCCGGCCACAAGATAAAGTCGAAATCATGGAGGAGACACAACGGGTGGTCACTTCTGATTTCCTAAAGACTGGTCGCCAGTTGAAGAAGAAGGATGAACAGCTCAAGGCAGCTAAGGACAGGGTGAGTTTTCTAGAGGCAAAGGAGAAATCCTTAGAGGCGGATATCGCCCGAATGATAGAAAGGGTGCTAACAGCAGAAAATGAGAGAAACAGGCTTCAGGGCGAAATTGCAAAGGCCCAAGTAGCCGACCCAGCCGTATTAAGAGAATTGCAGAATCAAAACCAAGCAGCGCGACAGAGCTTACAATCGATAGAGGAGGAGCTTGAACATTTCTGCCTTGAGTACAGTCAGAAGCTGGTAGAGAAAGGTGAAGAGATGGAACGCCTACAAGAGCAGTATCAGCAAAAGGTACAGGAAAAAGAGGAGCTCCGAGAAACAAAGACCAAGCTAGAAGATGAGCTCCGAGAAACAAAAGCTTCATTAGAAGAGCAATCGGCTAACCACTCTAGAGCTGAACAAAATTGGCACAAAGAAATGAGCAGCTATGCAGAGCAGTTGGCATCCGAGAAGAAGAAAAAGGCAGAATTTGCCGAGGCCCTCATTTCAAGAGACACGGAGATTTCTTCGCTTAAGGCCTCTCTGCTACCAGCCCCTGCCCAACCTGATATCATCCCACTGATCAGGCAATTGTACATTTCTCACTGGGAGAAAATCAAAGCCTTCTGCCTAAATCTGCAACCTACCCTCCGGTTCATCGACAAGGCATTAAGACTCAATCAAGAGGCCCATGACATAATGGAACAGTTCCCGCGTTTCATCCTGGAAAAGGTTCCCGAAGCAAGGGACTTGCTAAATAAGCTATACTCGGTTTCAGATGAGATCCTCGCCGGGGCAGGTATCGAAGTAGGGACACCGCAGCTCAAACGGCAAATAGGTTCATTCATTGCCACTCCGCTTTCTAGCGTACTAAGGCAGCAGCGGCTTTTCTAAACAAAGCGCTGGATGGCATTCGAGGGAGTTTCTCTGAGTTGGGCAGGTTGGGATTGCCGTCCCCATTTCTTGAAGATGGCACTATTGCCACGGCTGCGCAGATTACCAAGATCATTGAGTAGAAGGAAAACAATCTGGAGGCATTCAAGGAACTCGGCAGCCCCCCAACAGCAGTAGATATCGAGGCAATCATTCATCCGCTCTCTCAGTTGCTTTTCCACATACAAGCAGGCGCTGGCCTGCCAGAGGTGCTGCCTCATAAGGAAGCTATTGATCTCCGCAGAGCACAAGAGAATTTGCGCAGCATGGCAAAGTCGTCCGAAATTGAATGGGTGCCTTTGCAGGCTGCAATTTCAAAGCTATAACTCCATTTGCCCTAGAGGAAGGCTCTGGTCTGCGAAACCAGAGAGTTTTTTTTGGGTTCTTCGTTCCTTATCCGAAACGCCCCTGTTAGTCGCCAAAAGCTGTTGAAATAATGTTCCAAGCAGCTCCCTTCAGGTTCCCTTTTTTACACATATTCATGCGCTGGCCTGCGCGTCTCCGCGTTTCTTCAGCTTCCCGGCAGGTTTTGATCTTTCCCTTTGTGTGCATTCCTCGCTCCGCAACTTTGGCAAGCAGCTTCCCTTTCGGCTCCTGAGATGTTGCGCTGGGCGCCCACGTGTCTCGCCTGCGAGGTTTTTCATTTTCTGTTACTTTATGTTTCCTACGGGTTGCGAAACGGGGCCCACATCTTTGTACGTGGCGGTATATCGCAATCTTTCCCTAGCAAGAGTAGAGTATGCTGCGGCGAGCTGCGAAAGATTTCTATTGGCCTTCTTTATTTCCTGGCGGGACCTACCTTCGCTCACGTGTCAGTGGTTCGCAGCTTTTAAAACAACAGCAGGGACGAGAGCACCACGGGTTGCGAAACGCGGTCACGCGTCTTTCGCCACCCGGTTCATGCGGCCTTTCCCCGTTTTCAAAGTAGCCTCAGTCCCCTGAACACGTGTCACTTCTCCGCAAGCTCCCAATCGATGGAGGAGGAGTTTTCATTCAGGCCGCGGTTTGCTACCACGTGCCTTACATTGATTATCAAAGCAAGCTGTGAGATGGCCGAGCAGGATAGTGTCATTGACTGCTGCTCGCCATGGTTCTCTAAGGCGGTGGGCGGCACTCGTCGCTTCGAAGCCTGGTTGGGACCACTGCCATCATTACAAAGGGCACGCCTGTAACAGACCAACTGGATGCTGTGCTCTGACTGGCTGCTCTCATAACGGCATTGGAATATTCTTATTCGGGCATCATTACGGGAGATTGTGGAATCTTTCTGTTACAACTCTCCAGGCGGTGGGATTTTGCTCTCCGGCTATATATACTCTCTCTGTTGAGGGAAAAGGGTCCAAGATTTTTAGGAAGAATACTGGTTTTAGCAAGAGACGCCAGGCCTCTTTTGCATGTTTATTCGCAAGAAACTTTCAGACTGTTCCTATTGTTCGGCCTTTCTGCTTTTCATGTATTGATTAAACTGTGAACTGTGCTTTTTATTGTCTTAAGCATTTCATTCGAGGAGACTTCTATATATTGAATGCAAACTTGCTGGTCTAAATCATGTCTTAATGACTCTTCTTAGCAGTAAGAATGTATGCGATACTGTTTTATGTCAATTAAATGAATTGTTCATGCTATTGCTTTAAGCTTCCGGTGTTTTGGAACATATCAATAACATTCAGGCCCTTGAGTCTATGATTTATCGTGCCTATCAGAGAGCTTTGGCGCATCGCCTTAGATTAATATTTGTTTCATTATATCTGCTTCCTTTTCCCTTTCCAAAAAAACATTATCTAGAAGAAGCCGACTTCTTTAAAATTCGGAGGTCACTCAGTTTGGCACAAAGGGGTCCCCCTTGAACTGAGTTTCCCATAAAGGCACTGTTATCTCGTCAATTTTTTAGTCAACGCATACAGAAATGTTTCCCATGTGCACCTCTGATACTATAGAGAGTTCAAGATTTTCCTCATCGACCTCATCCCAAATTACCCTATTCTGAATAGGTTTGTAGAGCTACCAGTATCAAATCTAGATGACTGTCTTGTGCAATTCTAATCTCAGTAGCTAAAGAGGTCTGTCAAGGATTTAACACTTGGCCTTGCAATACTACAACCTTCACTTCTTCTCAGTGATTCACAAAACTCCCTCTTGATCCCTACTTCAGAGATTGCAAAGAATACTTCTGGAAGTGAAATCCCTTTAGCCACCAACTCAGTCTCATGGCTGCAAGTTGTGACTTCATGCTTGATCATTTCTTTGGTTGGAATGACTTCCTCACAAGATGCCTCAAGATTTTCATCACTAAGAAATCTCTCATCTTCTTCTTGCTCCTAGAACTATCCTAAAAGCATTTTAGAGAGAGATTACTAGTAGTTTATCCAAAGAAATATCAAGGCTAGAATCATACAGGGTTTACTATCTCAAGATATAGCATGAACACATAAGAGTTTATGAACAATAAATAAAACATAAATAAATAAATCAATCTATAAGAGAAATATATCAAAATATTGGAATGAAGGGATAAAGAAACTTATCTTTATTGAATTCTCATATAACTCTTTCTTCCATCTTTTGCTCCTCTCGAGAGTGCTAAACTCAACACAACAAAACACAATTTGCACAACTATAGATTTCTTGAATGCATTATGCAGTTAGCATGTAGAACCAACTCTCTCCAAGATTTCAAGGCTCTATCACAATTCATGCATTAGAGAATAATATCGATGTGACTAACTAATCACAATTGAAATTGCAATTCTCCTTTTATTTCAGAGTCACACTCAAAAATCTTCACAACCAACATGAATTGATTTGTAACAAATGAAATCTTCAAAGGATCTTATGCTAGTGAACACAATTTCAAGAGAAACCATTATCTCTCTTTGCTAATTACAAGATCCAAATAAAAGATATAACTTAACAAACAAAGAATACTTATCTCTTTAAATATTATGATGGATGCAAATACCAGGCACAGTAAGATAAGCTGCTCTTGCTCTCAAATCAACACATAACCTTCACGGCTTGAACATAGGCCCATGACTTAGAATAGAAATTCCCTAGAATCCTTTTGAGGAAAGATCTCATCTACATCCACAAATGAATCATGATGATAAGGCCTAGTTGGGAAATCCTTTGGATAGTGATCAAACTTGTCACAACGAAAACATTGGACTTTGGAGAGATCCCACTTTTTCTTGAATGTGAGAGCACCATTTGACCCTTTAACTCTATTCCTCTTGAAGTATCCTTTCTTTCCTCCTTTTCCTTTCTTATCCAAGGATTGAGTGAAAAGAACATGAATGTATTCATTTGTAGAGTTTCGACCAATACCTCTCGCAACCAACCTAGACTCTTCTTGAATACAATCTGCCCTCAAATGATCAAACTTGGGAAGTTTCAATCTTGCTTTGATTCCTTGAATGTAAGACTCCCAAGATGAAGGAATACCATTAAGAGACAACATAGTCAAATCCTTGACATCAACAATATGACCAATGGTAGAGAGTTGATCTCTCAATTTAGAAATCTTCATCGAGTAAGCAATGACAGATTCTCCTTCTGCCATCTTCACATGATGGAGTTGTTGCTTCAATGCAAGTTCCTGACTTGTGTTGTTGATTTTGTACATCTCCTCCAAATTTTTAAACATGTCTCTTGTTGTATTCAACTTGGAGACAATAAGAACAATATGATCCTTCATAGAATCAACTAACATCTTCACCTTAGTATCTTTCTTCTTCCACTGAACCCTCTCTTCCTCATCTGTAGGCTCAGGAACTTTTCTCTCGATGAACTCTACCAATTCATTTTCCTCCAAGGTGAGCATAATTTTGAATCTCCAATATGTGTAGTTAGATGGTCCCTCAAGTCTATCCTCAATCTTAAGACCATTCACCATCTTGACGAAGAGATAGAGATAGAAAAAATGAGAAAGAGACAAAAATTTATGATCATGTTAGTTTTATGATCAGATTAATGACACAAAAAATTAATTCAAAATCAGACACAATAACACAGTAGATACCTTGGGAAAACCTTGCAACAAATATACCTCTTGTATATATGTAATGGCAACAAGTCTCTTTACAATGAGGCCAATAATCAGCACCTTCACAAGATGCAATGATAGATAAATAATTTGCATTTCCTTGCAACTCAAATCTGCTCTTGAAGAGTTTGCAATCTGCTCTTGATGACTTCACAATCTGCACTTGATGAATTCACAATCTACTCTTGGTGATTCACACTTGAGAGAAGAGAAGAGACTTTGAACTTTCTTTATGATTGAATGAATGGAATGAACTTGTATTTATACAATTTGGGAGAGATAGGTCACACCTCTTCATGCAAGGTTGACCATCATAAAAAAATATAATTAAAATTAATAAAATGAAAGTTACAAGGAAGGCCGACCAAGATAAAAATTACAATGTTGCCATGTGAAGCGCCTCTTCACATTAAATAATCACAAATAAATAAGGAAGTATGAAGCCCGAAGCTGCTAAACATCAACAATTATCAATTATTGAATAATAAAATTTTGTACATCTTTTTGCAAAGCTCTTGCTTTTTTCTATTTTTCTCTTATGTGGAAGGCTTTTTTGGTTTGCATTTCAGATCTTGGTTTCTAAAAAAATCTTGTTCTCTACCCTCTTGCTTAGCCATTGCATGATATGGATAATCCCATATGGCCACATCTTGGTGAATAGGTTGAGGAAGTCAATTTTTTGGCACAACTTATGAAATTAAGCATAAATTCTTTCATGCAGCTTTAGGAAGAAGATTAAGTATTGTCTAACATAATTTAGAACCATTGTAAGGTGCAGTAAGCATCATCCTCTCATGCATCTGGTTCTGTTGGTCCAGTGAATACCCTTTTTCCTGCTCTTCCTACAACTAAACTTCCTACAACAACTAATATGTTTTATACATTGTTTCCACATTAACTAAAGGTACTAAGCATTGGTGAAACAACTATGATAGAGTTAACCACACAAGTGCAAGTGTTAGAATGAAAATATCTGAATATTAGCAGCAAGTTGAGTCAAGAGCAGCAGTTGTCTTTGAAAAACCTATTGAGGACCCACTAGCATGAATTTTCATGAGACTACCATGATATGAAGGGGTTGGACCCAAATCTTTGTACTCATAGGATATAAATCAGAGATTATTACACACCAATGAGGCAACCACAAAGAAGAATTAAACATGCATTGAGGAAATTGTAAAAGGGGAAATAGAGAAATTACTAGATGTAGCATTTATCCATGCCAATTTAGATAGCCAGTAGGTGTCCCTATTGGTGATTGTACCCAAAAAGGGAGGAAATTGGAGGTTTTTTTTTTTACTATAGGGAACTCAACTTTTCCACCAAGAAGGATCATTTTCCCCTTCCTTTCATAGACCAAGTACTAGATTAACTTGCAGGAAAGTAATATTTTTCCTTTCTAGATGGATTCAATGGCTATAACCAAATACAAATTGCACCTGAGGATCAAGAGAAGACTACCTTTACCTATCCATGGGGGACTTATTCCTACTCAATACTTCCATTTTTCTTATGCAATGCACCTGCAACTTTTTAGAGGGGAGTCATTAGCATATTTTTAGACATTTCACATAAATGCATGGAAATCTACATGGATGTGTTCACCACCTATGGTGAAAATTTTGATGAAGCATTAGGGAACCTGAAAAAGGTTTTGTAAAGATGTGAAGACCATAATCTTTCCTTAATCAGTGAAAAATGCTTCATGATGATGCAAGGTGTAGTCCTTGGCCACTAGATCTCTCACAAATGAATTCAAGTAGATCCTGCCAAGATTGAGGTGATCACCAATCTTCCTATGCCTACAAAACAAAAAGATTTTAGGAGTTTCTTGGGATATGTAGGCTACTATAGGAATTTGATCAAATATTTTAGAAAAATGGCAGCACCATTGTACAATCTCCTAACTAGAGATGTTGAGTTTTGATGGACAAAAGACTGTAACAAGGAATTTCTCTGACTTGAAAGTAGCTTTAACTCATGCTCCTGTACTAAAAGATCTCAATTGGGAGATTCCCTTTCATATTCATACAGATGCATCAAACTATGCTATAGAAGTAGTCTTGGGATAGAAAGGAGCAATTGAGAATGCTATTTATTTTGTCAGCAAAAACCTACAAGGAGCTTAATTTAATTATATAGTGATAGAAAAGGAAATACTGGTAGTGATATGTGCCCTTAACAAATTCAAGGACTACATAACATACTATTAGATACTTGTGCACACAGACCATGTAGCCATTAGGTACCTCATGAATAATCCCCTGATCTTAGGTAGGATAGCAAGATGGTTTTTGTTGATGTAGGAGTTTGACATAACCATTGTTGATAAACCAAGGAAGGTCAATGTTGTAGCATACTTTCTTTCTAGGATGACTACATCAGAAGATACTCAAGTCATTGATGACTCTTTCCTTGATGAACATTTATTTCCCATTAGTGTGTATACACCCTGGTATTCTGACATAGCTAATTATCTGGTCACGGGGAGAGTTCCAACTCATTTCTCTCTGAAAGAGAGAAGAGTGCTCAATGAGAAAACTTTTCCTTTATCATGGATTTCAAAATGTTTTCTCTACATTAGACTAGAGCATGTCATGAGGAGATATGTGAGGGAACATGATACATATGATATATTGCATGCATGTCACAATAAACCCTGTGGAGGGAATTTTGCAGCCAAGAGGATATCAATGAAGATTCTAAACACAAGATATTACTAGCCCACACTCCACAAGGATGTAGGGAAATATATAAGGAAGTGTGATATATGCCAGAGGATGGGTTGGCCAACCAAATCTGATGAGATGCCCCTTTACCCGTAGGTAGTAATCACTCCATTTGATAAATGGCGATTGGATTTTGTAGGACCCATTGATCCTCCTTCAAATGGTAAATCCTATATCGTGGTTTTCCTTGATTATGTGAACAAATGGGTTGAAGTTAAAGCCATGAAGCATGCAAGAGATAACAAGGTTGAAAAATTTCTTTACGAGGAAATTTTCACTCGTTATGGAGTTCCAAGAGAGATAATGATTGATCAAGGTGCACAATTTACATCAACCCTTGTCATAGCACTAGTTAATGAATATAATGTGAGGCATAGGAAGTCTACTCCTTATCACCCTCAGGCCAATGGCCAAGTTGAGGTGACGAATAGGGAAATTGAAGCCATTTTGACCAAATAGTGGCTATCCATAGGAAGGATTGGGAAAATAGGTTGTCAAAAGTTGTTTGGGCCTATCACACGACCTAGAAAAAAACCATAGGCTTCACTCCTTTTGAATTATTGTATGGGAAGATAGCTATGATTCCCATTGAATTTGAGCATAATACTCTTAGGACTACACTAGACTTAGGGATGGATATCTCTGAGGCACAAAAGGATGGAATTATGTAGCTGAATAATTTTGTTGAGATGAGAAAGGCAGCCTTGCATCACATTGAGGTAGTGCAGAATCAAAGAATAAAGTGGCATGAAAAATTCATAAAGGACAAGAAATGTTAGCTAGGTGACTAGGCACTCCTTTATGACTCAAGATATTAGGATAATGTTGGTAAGCTACAAACAAGATGGTTGGGACTATGCAAAGTTGCAGAAGTCTTTCCCAATAGAGTTGTACAACTCACTACCATTGACCCTGTTAGATTTAAGCTGCTTGTCAATGGTCATCACCTTAGGTTGTATCACAAGCCAACTTACAAGGAGGAGTTAATGCAACAATTCACTTAGCATGCAACACCCAAACTTATTGTAGCCAAAGGAAGAAGACCTAGTGACCCTTCTTCTATTTAACCAAGGTATGTAAATTGTCATAATAAATACTTCCACTCTTGTGGGAGTCCACTTCTTCATTAATCCACCCATCTCCACCTTTCTCTCTCTTCCATCACTCTACCATAACTTCACTTCATTCCACCTCTACTTTCATTAATTTCTCAACTAACTTTTTAAAAGGTGACCAGTACTTCCTCAATATTCTTTGCAACAAATATTCCAAAAATTTAGGTACATGCACATCAATTTGTTACATCTTAATTATCTTTTAGTACATTTATTTAATTACTATACATTAATGTAGATGTTCTCCATAGCATGTAATTATCCCGTACCCCTGCAAATCATCATTACTATCTCACATGTGAGGACACATGCTCAAATTTAGGTTGGGGGGAGTGTGAATAGCATGTCCACATGTCAGTCCATGTTGGTCCATCTCAGCAAAATTTAAATTGAGATAATTTGAATTCAGAGTGAGGTGATGGCTTGCATGTGTGAGATGACACAAAATTGTCTCCATTTTTCTTGATTGTATCCTTCATTTATTATTCCTTACTTCCTCTATTGCCTCAGTCATAATCCTAAGTCACCAAAAAGGTAAAATTCATATGACATTGGCATTGTGAATTCAATAGCATTGCAAGAAGGAGAATTTTTTCTCTCAGAAAAAGATTGTAGGAAGGGAAATCTTACAAAGTGCTTGCTTAATTGCAGACAGTTGAAACAATGGGAGTTTAGTTAATTATAAATGAACCCACAATCCATGATGTCGTACCATAGGATGCACCTTCCAAGGCTAAGTTCAAAAATTGTAGATGGTTCGATTATTTCTTGAAGCTTAATGGTTATAATGAAGGCATTGCGCTAAAATTTGTGCAAACATTTTCTAAAGGAAAGGCCATGGTAAAAGGGTTGGAGGTAATAGCTATTGAAGAGAGGACTGCTGAAGTGACAAGTTTGCTTGCCAATGGTGAACATTACCCTACTACCAAAGATGCAAGGTTAGCTAGGGCTGAATTTACTGAATTTGGTGACCCTCCATAGGATGTAGACAAGCAAGTTGTGAAGAGAACCTCTCTGCCTGAGCCATGGAAGCAAGTAGCTTTCCACATTGTGAAGTACATTACTTGTGAAGGCTGCTAGTCAAACCTACATTTTGTAAACTTCAAACTCTTGAATCATATGAATCATGGGAGAAGAATTAACATTCCAAGTGTGTTATATCATCTTCTTTCAATCATGGCAGTTGAAACTGAAAAAGGTAGGGATAATTTTTTCTCCCACCATTTTCTAATCAAATTATTGGTAGAAAAATCTCTGCATGATGTTTCTGATATGAATTGCGGGAAATTTTTAAATATTGATCAATTTAGACCAAAGCATTTGTGACCTAGGGTTTTTCCTCAACATCGTAGGGTTAGTAGGAGAGTGAGTATTGTTGAATCCACTCCTAGAGCCTCAACTTCTGGTGCAATCCCTAGTGTAAACCCTCCTGCAGTTGAGTAAACTATAGAGATTAGTTCTTCTAAGACAAAACATTTAGAATAAGATTCCTCTTCAGACTCTGATGATGGCATCGCTCTTGAAACCTTAATCCAAACTAGGGCACAAAAGAAAGAGGTAGAAATGAGGAAGGGAAAAGCTAAAAGGAAAATGACAGAAAAAGAAGTGCCAATCTCTAAGAAATGGAAGGTTGACACTGTTCTTCCTACAACTAAAGAAAAACATGAAATTCCTCCTAGAAATCAAGATGAGCTGAGCCAACCACTAGTGTTCCTCTAAAGAGAATCCCTAGGCCTCAAGGAACATCACGAGAGGACACATAAGCCCTAATTGGACAGTAAACATTGTGTAAAAGGACATTTTTGAGGAACAGGAAAATATAAGGTTGGAAGAGCTTGTTGCCAATGTAGAATAGGTTGAGATTCAAGAGTATGATTAGAATCAAGATCTCCTACAACAAGAACCCCTATAGCCAAAACTGGGTGAACAATCAAAATCCTTGCAACTGGAGCCACATGAAGAGCAAGAATTGATGCCAGGAAATTTTTTGATAGGAATACATAGACCCTCTAATTTTTCATGGAACATGGTAGCCATGAACTGATGGAATGTGATGCAAAAGAGGGAGGAAGAATGGAAAAAGGAAAAATGTAGGCTAAAGGAGGAGATTAAAAAGAAAGATGCAAAGATTGAAGAAAAGAATACAAAAATTATTGCCTTAAATGAAAAGGTGGACAATATAGTAGCCTTAGTTCCTTAGATGTTAGAGTGCAAGACTCCTCCAAGAGTATATGCTCTATATTTGAAGGAGAGGAATCTTTATTTTAAACTATCAAGGATCATTTCAAGTTTGAATCCTTCCATTGAGACTCCTCTTGAATTTTTCCAGGCTTATCAGATTGCTCTCTGAAAGTGGCAAAATTGTTGTGTGAACTCTATTTGCATAATAATGTTGTGTCCCATGATCCATGATCATGATTGGAATTCATTGTTGTATGTTGGGGATCTCTAATTGAGGGAATTTATGTCCTAGATACAGAATGAAATTAGTTGGGGACAATAGTTCTTGAGACTTACTAGAAAATAGAATTCAACACTCCCTTGCCCATTAGGGCTAAATCTAGAAACCCTGAAGAAATTTTCTAGGAATGGCATAGATTTCTTTACCAACAAAGCTATAGCAAAAGGATAATTTTTGTGAGAGAAGTAGCTTACAAAGAACATGAGAAGGTAGCAGAAATTGCAAGGAAGTTTGTAATGGGATATCTGCCACAAAAGTGGAATAGTCTGACTGATGCGTTAAAACAATATAAACCTCATTCTCTACATAACTATGTTGCAACATGCAAAAGATTTGATAGATATATACAGCTTGGAAGAATGAAGGGAAAATTTTGGCTTCAACTTTAGTCACACTACTCCCATATGGTATTACATGTACAAATTTTAGGTATTATTAGTATGATATAGCTATAGAAAGACAAAGATGGAACAAGTTGGACAACAAGCAAGGGTTCTATTGGGACCCCAATTCATACACTGCAAGAACTATTGTGGGGCAGCTAGAAGTTGTAGATTTTAGGGTATTGACTAAGAAAAGGAATAACTCTTCCTCTGCTAGAGGTCCAACAAAACCTTAGGTTGGGGGGAGTGATGAGTCTAATTTATGGCTCAATTTTGATAGAGTTTATTATCCATTTGTTGTTGTTGTCATAGACTTTGATACTTGGATGTTGACATTTTCATGTTATTTCCTCAAAACCATAGACATTGGGCATAAGCTTATTTTTGTAACCTTTAAATGACATTAACAAGCTATGTGAACTATCTATGTTAATTTTACATGTGGATTAATGAATGTTACTTTAAGAGAGTTATAGATATGCAATTGTTGTGCGTACTAATGTTGTCATGCATATATAGTTAGAGCCTACAAAATTGAGGAAGATTCTGCCAACTAGTCATTCTCCATAAAAGTCAAAAAGGTGATCATTCAAAGGTCAATGGAGGGAAATTATTGGTTCAAATCAAAGAATGTAACTTCCTTGTAAATGGTCATAATAGTCTATTGAGAGAATATAGGAGTTATTGTTATGCTAGATCTGCATTAAGGCAAACTGACTTGACCAGATTCCACACATGCATAACCTCCTTTCCACTTTCTACCTTGGGTGTCCGTCTGTTGGATTTTAACCACTCCTAAGTTGTGTGTTAATAGTCTTTTCCTTCTATACCAAGACTTGAATTTTTGGTATTAGAAGGTTGATTGATGATGCTTTTTAATTTTTTAGTAATGCAGTTATGTTGCTCTATTGCAATCATGATTTCCAATAAATAAAATGAAGTTATAATTTTTTTACATTTGAGTTTGTGTTAAGGGATACTCATCCAAGGGGGCCCACTTTTTGAGTATTCCATCCTTTAGTTCAGTTATTACTTTTTTGGTTCGACAAATAGTTACGAAGATTGCAACTATCTATTCATATATCCACTAGAATTCCATTTTGACTATTCCTACAGCCAAAGCCAACAGAGTAGTTTCCTGTCTATTTGCTCAAATTTCATTTTTTTCATGCACTTCAGCTGAGTATAGTTGTTGGTTGATGTTCAGTATTTATGTTACATCTTTCTAAGCAATTTACTTTCAGCATTATGTCTTTCTTAGTTGTAGGATGAATATGGCTACTATGGATTCCTAGTGCACATATTGTGCTAACCCATTTCAATTCTATGTCCTTGGGTTGACAATTAAATGAACCTTCATGATGATTAAGATAGCTATTCAGATCAGATGTCCAATATTTGAATCACAACTTTAAGGGCTTAGATGTTAAGTCATTGTAGGAGGCCAACAAATCTCATGAAAGTGATTGGTGCATTGGTCAATCGAAAAGGCATCAACCACTCGTGCAAGCCTTCATTAGTCTTAGATGTGATTTTTCATTCATCTCCTTCTCTAATTCTTATATGATGATATACAATATTTAGGTCAATCTTTGTAAAATACTTTTCTCCACTCAAACATTCCATAATGTAATCCATCCTTAGCAATGGGAACTATTACTTGACAATGATCCTATTGATTTCTCTTGAATCTGTACACATTCTCCACTCTCCATCTTTCTTTGGTGCAAGTATAGTAGGTATCACACATGGAATTAAAATTCCTCTAATCAATCCTTTCCTCAACAATTCTTGTAACTACCAATTCAACTCTACATTCTCTATCAGTGTCATCCTATGTGTTTCCTTGTTTGGAAAACTTGCTCAGGTATTAGACCTATATGATGACTAATACTCCAAATAGAAGGTAATCTATTAGGTACATTCTCTAACATGATGTCTTCATACTCTATTAACAATTCTATAACTTCTTCTTGTGGTGGATCTTCACTCTTTTCTATCTCCATACGCCCCCTTTCTTTGGAATTATAGTGTAGAAAAATGTATCCCTTTACATTTTCACACCTTTTTGGGCCCTCCTAGTTAAAATGGACTTAATATGCCTTATTTAGTGTTGAAAAATGTATCCCTTGAAATTTTCACACTTGTTTGGGCCCTCATAATTAAACTGATCTTAATTGTGCCTTAATAATAATTTTGATTCATTTACAAGCCTAATAAAATACATTTTCCAAATGGGAAACCCAACAATAAGAATTCCAATACATAACATTTTACCTTGAGAAATGTGTGTTCTAGGAATAGGGACTTGGGACCCATTTTTCCATCTCCTTAGGAATTTGAACCTAAATATAAAATATGATTTAAGCATTATTTTAAGGTACCCAAATCCATATTTCAATGTCATCTTGTAATATTTGAATTTCAAGAAATTAAGGATACATACCTATAAATACAAGGTTATTTCACTAAGTTTCAACTAGAACTTTTATGAGATTTCAAGAGCAATTTTACAAGAGCTAAAGTTGATGATCAAGAGCATTCAAGAGAAGATCTATTAGATATTTATTGCACCATTCAAGATCTAATCATCATGTTAAATTCTTCTTGCACCATTCATGTTTTTGGAACTAACATTGTGATGTAGGTTTCAAGATTCAAGTTCAAGCATTTAAAGCATTATTCAATCATCAAGATCCACATCCATTGAAGCCATTTCATGCAAGTTGCATACCTTCCAAGATCTCCATTACCAAAGGTTTCTACAAGGGTTGGTTGAGTGGTAACATAGAATTGTTCATTTTTCATTCCTTCTTTCATGTTTTATTTCAATTCAAGGACTGATTACAAAAATAGGGTTTGGCCAAGGAAAACCCCCATTCACAAAAAGAAAAAAAAAAAAAAAAAAAAAAAACTAGTTTTTCATCTTGTATGTGTGTTGCAGATTTAGTTTGGAGAAGGATTGAAGGCATCTTGAAGTGCAATATTGAATTTTTTTTCAAAGATGCAAAATTTGCAAAGTTTTCAACTCACAAAATCTCTCCTATAGATCTAATTTCCAAATTTTCAACACTTAAATCTGGACAAATCAAATGCTACAGATTGACATTAGATGCTCCCAAAAGTTTTAGAAAAACCTGGACAAAATACCCATTCACCCATGGGAAAATGAGTCCAATTTTTCCTTCATAAACTAAATTTTGGTGACTAGTAAACACCTTTCTCCCCTTCTTAGATCTGAAACCTATTTTTTTGGTTCTACTAATATTGAGTTTCATATTGTTGTTTCAAGTTTGAATTGGAATGATTCGGCTGATTTTCTATTTTTAGTTTTCTTCCAAAAGTGATGTTTGACATCAACCCCCATCCTTAGAGTATATGGAAATTTGAAGATTCTCACATTGAGTTGATTCACCTAAGGGTTATTAGTCAATTCTTTGTGGGGATCTCATTTCCTAATGAAATATAGTAAAATAGGTCTATCTATATCATTTTGGTGAACCCCCTCTCATAACCCTTTTTTTTCATTTCATTTTAGTGCACCTGACATTTAAGTGTCATAACTTACTAATTATGGAGTTCATTTTCAACCCTAGGTCTAGAATTTGCATAAATTTTCTTTGAATTGCATTTATTTTTATCTCATTTAGGGTTGTATACTTGCGTTAGTTTGCATCTCATTTATGGTTTTAGGTTTGCATTTTTGCATTCTTTAAAACCTAAAAAATTCAAAAATATCAATCATTTTGCATAGTGTTTATATAACATTGCATGTTTAGTCATTTACATCAAAAAATTAAATCAAAATTGCATCTCAAATTAGGTCCTTTTTCTTGTCATTTAGCATCATTTTGCACTTGCATTTAGATCTGATTTTATAGAAATCTGAAAATATAACTTCCTTTTCTAACTCAAAATTTGAAAGCATAAAAATCAACTTATAAGTCTATAAATTAATTTTTTAAAGCGCTAAAGTGAGACCCATTCGCCCATGGGAGAATGCATCCATGATTAGGGAATTTTCTACATTTCTAACCATCAAAAACACTATTTCTTGCTTTTGTATTCTTGCATTTAGTCTATTGTTTCAATTTCTAGAATTTTTGTTATCTGAAATTGTTCATATTAAGGTTAATTTGCCAAATTCAATGCATTCTTTGAATTCAAATTGAATTTAAATGACATCATTTTTTAGGTTTTTACATATAATAATAAAACAATTATCTTTCCTCAAATCTAAAAATTTGTAATCTCTTTGCATTTCAATTCATTCTTGCATAATGGACATGTGTGTTGGTAATATATGGAAGTAATTTACATCTTTAGTTGATATCTCAAGTTGTGTGTCTGGTAATGATCCTAATGCAATAAGACCTAATCATGCTTAACCAACTCCTAATGAGTGTCCTCGTGAAGTTGACATCTTATGTGAAGTTGATGAAAGAATGCATAATTTCATATATAATTGCCTTGACAACCTTGAGAATAATGTGTCATTTTACCCCTCCATGCAAAAACAACACCTCCTATTATTGAATCACAAACCAAGCCTAAAACTTCAACCACGAGTAAACCTAGTCTCTGTAACCAAGTGCATACTCATCCATCCTACACTAATAAATTCAAAAACACAACCATAAACCTAGAAGAGACTTATGGTCATGGCTTTAATATCTTAGCTAAACAAGGATGTGACACAATAAATGATCATGAGATTCATAAGTTGTTATAACAAATACCAATTGAAGATACTAAAGTACTAGGATATCGGGATCCTCCTCCCTCCACATCTTCTAAGGAAACAAGTGTCCTCCTTCATAGTGAACAAATCCTTCACAAATATGATAGGATCATTTTAGGTCCTTCTCCTTAGAATCCACCTCAAAAAATTAAGAAATCCAAACCCTATAAAGTCAAATAATTACCATTCCTACATATACTAAAATAGAAATTGAATGAAAAATGGAACAAATTCTTCATCTAGGATGGATTAAGCTGCCACATTCTAATAGAAGCAAAAAGAGTAAGAACATGAATTATTGTGCATATCCTAGAAATATTAGGCATATTATGGATGAGTGTCATGCATTAAAGATAATATTGAGTGATTTTATTCCTCTTGAAATTTCTTATGACAACATGATTGGATAGCAATTAAATGAACTTTCCTCATTTCCATGTGATAGTTATAGGATCTTAGCATACTCACTATTACATATTTGACATTCATTGAAAATCATTTTCTAAATTGGAAGGAGATAATTCTCACCACTTAGCTTGGCTCATCCTTGTCCTTCACTTAGTGAGAGAAGGGAGTTAGAAAACCTTGTCCTTGTTTGGCACTTGAAGTTTTCCCTTTGGCTAGCTTTCTACCTTCTACATACATTGAACAAGATTGGGATGTGGATGAGCTACTATAGGTTGAATCACATGTGCCTTACTAGTCTTTTTCTTTGTTTTATTTTTCATGTTTTTTTTTTGTGATTGCATGTGCATAATTTGATCCACCATATTGTTCTATTTGGCATGTCTTTATGTTCATTCCTCTATCTATATCTACATTATTCTATCTATCATAAACCATTTATCTTTTCTTTTGTCTGGTGCTTTATTTTTGGTGATGATGCAAGGTGTAAAGACATTTATGTCTCTTCCATGTTGACCCAATTTTATTTTATTTTTGACTCTCTATGTGTCATTCTTCAAGATCTGCAAGTATTTGACGAATCATGATGGTTCTAAGCTCTATAATATCATTGTAGAAAATACATATGTTGGCCTTAAATTTGTGGATCCCTTATTTGTTTGGGATTTCATTTTGGGGAACCCCTTTTTCATGATGAATCTTTATTTGGAAACATATACTTGACATAGGGCTTTCCAAATAATCTCTCATGTCTTGTTTAGCATTTATCATTTGCTACTTTAAATTAATTGCTCATAGCATGGTGTTTAGTAATTTATTTGAAGTGGGGGCATACATTGGAATTGTAATTTTGATTTTTTTTACAATATATTATGTTCCATAGTGTGGCCCTCTTACTTCTTGTGATGTGTCTTCTTCATGGTGGTGTCGTTGGGTTTGATGTACTGCAAGAGTGTGACCTTTCTTGGCATACAGATTTCCTCTTAGTAGTGAAGCTATGCATTACATTCCCTAAATTGTGCATCTTTTATCCTATACTTGTCCTCTCTTGGAGACATTAAGCATAATGATCCCTAAGAGGAGACCTTACATGAAATAATAAAAAACCCTTTGAACATGTCTTATTCTATTTTCATTTTGTTCATAAGTGTTAGAATAACATAACTTGCTAGCCTTGTGAAGCTCGAAGTTACAACCCTTTTTCATGGCCACCAAGCATAACACACCTTGCTTGCTTGTGGAGACTTGTTTGTTCATAAATTTTTAGCATAATGCAACTTGATAAGCATTATTAAGCTTGAATTTTTTATTTTTTGGTGCCTTATTAAATTTATCTAAGGTATAACTTTGGTATGGTATGGGTTCCTAATAAGATTCTCTCATTTGCCACTCTTGGGGGCTCACCTAGTGAACAATGGATTTCACTATCTTGTGTGAGCGTGCATTGTTGTTTGCATAATGGAAAGCAATTTCCACTTGTAAATTTTTTTAACTAAGGTTTGATCCACATAGAGTTGGACAAACAGTTGAGGCTTGATCCATCCCTTCTTTTTCTTTTTCTTTTCATTATTTCTTTGAGTCTTTGGCATTGTATGATTGAGTATCTTGTCATTGCTTCATTTATATGTTTAACATAGGCATGTTTCTCCTTGTGCCTTTGTTGGTTTTTCCATGAGATCTTAGATCTTGGGGGCTTGATCAACCTCCTTGATCTTTGTCATCTTATCCTTCCAACAATTGTACAATTAGACCTCTCTTGATTGTCTACTTTAGCATGAGTTTGATGCAAGGTCATCCTCTCACTAAAGTGGGGGCTCAATATAGTTTATACAAATGTATCCCTTTACATTTTCCCACTTGTTTGGGCCCTCTTAATTAAATTGAGCTTAATTATGCCTTAATAATCCATTTTATTCATTTACAAGACTAATAAATTACATTTTTTGAAGGGGAAACCCAACAATAATTAATGCCAATACATAACACTTTACCTTGAGCAATGTGTGTTGCAAGAGTAGGGACTTAGGACCCATTCACCCATGGGTGAATGGTGCTTCCTTAGGCTTTTGAACCTAAATTTAGAATATGTTTTTTGTAGTATTTTAAGGTCCCAAATCTATATTTCAATGTCAGCCTGTAATATTTGAATTTCAGGAAATTAAATATACATGTACCTATAAATACAAGATTGCTTCACTAAGTTTCACCTAGAACTTTTATGAGATTTCAAGAGAAATTTCACAAGAGGTGTAA
>VDFB02000207.1:0-10747 GCA_007258455.2 Sequoia sempervirens
TTATTACTATAACATAGCCCTCTACCCTTAACCCTTAAATCCTTAAATCCTCTACCCTCTATCTCTCTCCCACTCCCTCCCTCTCTCTCTCTCTCGACTCCCCCTCCTACCCCCTCTCCCTCTCTCAGGTCTCTCTTGCTCACTCACTCCTTCTATCTCTCTCCCCTCTACCTTTAACCCTAAACCCTAAACACTTAACCCTTAAACTCTAAATCCTTAAACCCTCTACCCTTTATGCTTAACCCTCTACACTCTATCTCTCTCCCACTCTCCTCCTGCCCCTCTCCTGGGGGTCATATATATATAACCATCTCACAATATATGCTCCTCACTGGCTTTGACCCTTCATTATGGCTTTCCCTTGGCCTCCCTCTATCCTCTCTCCACCCCTCCCTTTCCCTCCGTCTCTCCACCCTCCACCCCCTCTCTCCGTCTCTCCTCACTCTTATCTCCCTCCCTTCTCCCCTTAACCCTCTACCCTCTATCTCTCTCCCACTCCCTCCCTCTCTCTCTCACTGAATCCCTCTATCTCGCTCCCCTCTACTTGTTGGTTGTTTTTACTGTAACTAGGTTGGTCTTATAATTTACCTATGGAATTTCCAATTCCAATCAAGGGTTGTTCGAAGGACCTAGACCAACTAACGAGGATTTTAAAGACCTCCTACACTTGGGGCTCTACAAAACTCGGGAGGGTGATCCCTTAATGTGTTTACAACCTCTACACCATTATCATAAACAACATTAACAACAACAAATAATATCATTTAATAGGTCAACATAATAGCATAATACTAAATAGAATTGGCTATTCATCAATAATATCAACTATTTGGAGCATGAGATAACTACAACACATTCCATAGTGTAAAATAGTCATTGATTTTCAATTTGTAGCAAGCACTAGGTAAAGACAAACAAAATATTGAGTGATAAAAATTAGTACAACTTACATCAGTGCCATATATCCATTGAGGGAGTCAAATTCGTAAACATTTAAGGGTTTATGATAGATTTAACACATAACATATAAGATCCTTGAGAACATTGCTTTACAATTTCATCAACATGTATTCTAACAAAATACTACTTATCAAATCCTTATATAGAACATATCCACCTACAATTCCATTCAAGCATTTTAATTAATTCCTTGAATTAAAGCCAAAACAAAAATCATACACACCACAAGAGTGAGATGAATGAGACAACCCTTGATTATCTTATTCAAAATTCAGATATGCATGTACAATGGAGAGACACGAGTTTGAATTAATCATTTTAATTTAAATACCAATACTGTCATAAAACATCAAATCCCCATGAATTCAAAACCGAAATTGCATTTTCCTTAAAACCATCAAACTTTACAATTTTCTCTGCAACTCTACCGAGACTTGACCAAAAAATATCTAACTTGCTAACCCGTACTTTTGGCCTTGAAATCCTTCTTATAGAAAATGAAGGAACAAACAAGCATCAGGCCAGAAAGTACCTCTCATTTCACATGCTTTTCTTCACAAAACTCTTGATGACAGCAGCTATACCTTCTATATTTCTCATCCTATTCCCTATTCATGCATCATACAATTACAACAGTATCCATGGGGCCTCTTACAAAAGCTACAGTAATAAAAAAAAGTGTAAGAGCCCCTTTATATCATGTGTGGACTACAAAACCCTGAAAAATAGGGTAACTAGGTTGTATGCAAAGAAATGAAGCTTTCTAACTCAAATCAATGCCTTAAGCCCTCAAATAAGATTCAAATCAAAGCTAACAAATATCTTCAGGACCTAGAATTGATTTCATATCAAAATATGGCTGCATGTGACCGTATAGTGCTACATAACAGGAAAAATATAGAATTTTGAAGAAAAACATAGATTTTTGAATGTCAAGATCTTGTATTTTAAATCCTCAACCATCAACAACCATTATAATGATCACTTTATGCCTTTTAGAGGCCTTTACATGTGAACCATTGAACAACCACCTCTACAAATGACTTTTTTAATTTTTTTGATCACATGAAACATAAAACACACTAATTTCAAGGTTGTTAACATCACTATCGAAATATTTTAATTTTTTGACCTTTCAAACATTAAAAAGTACATCATTAAATTCATTATATAATGGCATAGAAATTAAAAACATCATGAATTAATTATGTAACCACATAATTCAAATATAATTGTATCAAGAAATTAATATCAAATAGATAATATAATCCCATAACTCATACATTTCAATGTCATTGATCTTCTTCTTCATCCAACTCTTTGTCTGTATCATCTGATCCAGATTTGACATTGTAAGGATTTTTCATATCATCATCATCATCATCAATATCAATTTTGATAATTTCATCATCCACATGGATATTATCTTCATGAACATTAACTCCTACATCATCATGATCTAGTTCCTCCTCTTCAACATCTTTGTCGGGGACATCATCAATTAACTGTTGATCTTGATCATCATCTACATCATCTTCTAGTTCTTTGGTATCTTCTTCCTTTTACATGACGTTATACTTTGGCAAGACAACACTCTTGGATCATGTCACAACAACAAATGACCAACCCATTTTTACCTAGAGACACCAAATTAAAATACACGCTCACATTAGCCCGGAACATGGGGCTCATTTCCGACTCACTCGATCAACCTTGTATTATTGAAAACCCATGGTAAATCCATTATCTATGTTCAATAATGATTCTCTCAGGATCATTTTTCACATTCAATGGTAGCCTATACTATGGACAAACAAAATTAATCGAAGGACTTAAAAGTCCACCACTCAAGTATATCATCCGAAATCCAGCGTATAGCCGATTTTCTGCGAGACTTTTGAGATTGTGTAAAACTCAAACATTAGTCCCACGAGAAAGAATGTGATTTATGGCAAGAATAAAGTTTTCTTCATGTCATCCAACATTTTTTATTTTAGAGCTACATGACCATTGCCACATAGCCTTGGTGTTTCACCTGCAATATATCAAACATGTAAAAAATATTGCAATATCGTCAATTGATAAACATATTTATTCTTGGCAGAATGTATGCAAAAAAAACAATCTCAAGATATATATACATCAATATACTTGAAAATAATTAAATAATATGGGTGATTAATATATTTATACATACCTGTTTATCTCTTAAACCATATGCTAAATCAATTTCCCTTTGTGTAGCATTGGAATCTCCATTACGATGAGCTTCTTTAACCAATGAAGCCACACCTTCCCATGTTAATACATGACTAGATTGTTGACATCGTTCAATCCATACTGTCATCCAATCAAGATTGTTTACGATGTACAAATGTAGTGCATCCCACTCTCGACCAACTGTATCAGAAAAAATTGAAATTCACAAATGGCGGTATAATTGGTTAAATACCATGACCTTAATTTACTAATTGGTTATATTAAAAGATTAAAAATTAAATAAGTATAATATACATAAAAACCATATGTAAATGTATTCCAATTAATCTCGCATGACCAATAACGCATTACGCTTATGCTTGTCTGCGGTGCATTGGTTCCTTTGATGGATCTTTGTTGCGAACTTAGGAAGATATTCACTAATGTACACCATGGTCGGGTATACCATATATCCCTCCACCATAGAACCCTCAGCATGTGCTCTTTGTCTAACCAAAGCCTTCAAAAATTTTAAGTGCCTCTCAACCATCCACATTGACCTTATGTGTACAAGTCCACACAATTCAATCTCTTCAACTTGGTGTATGAGATAGTGTTCTTGTGCATTGAAAAATGTCGAAGGTAGACACTTTTGCATTTCACACATTAGACGAGGAATTTTTCTCTTCCAATAATTTATATCTTCTTTATGGATTTCTTTAGATGACAGCCATCTACAAGTGATTCAAGGCACAAAGATATTAACAAGATTTAAAACAAAAATATATAGTATATTACATAACAAGTAAAACAAATGTCAATTATAAGATGTATACAACGAATTGAACAAATATCGCTACTTACCTCAAGTATTTTCCAAGATCATATATAACTTGCTTGACATTGTTGTCAAAGTTGTCTAGTAGAGATAGAGGTAGAATGTACTGCAACAATTATAAAATGATCTTTTCATTATTTTTCCAAAAGTAGTAAACAAAATACACTGAAAATTACATGTATTATACAAGTGTATATAATATACTAGAATAATTACCTTAATGAAGGTATACCAATCATGCATTTTCATCCCTGACCCAATTCACCTTTCTTTGTTATTATATTGTTTATGTTTGTAGCAAATCCTGTGGGAAATCGAATTTTTTATATGACTTCATTTATAGCATTGCTTTACTGCTATGTTAATAACCAAGGAAGGGAACTTATATTAATTTGGTCTCCATCGCTATTTAATTGAATTACATTTTTCATTGCATGATTGGCTTCCTGAATGTCACTACAAGATTTGACAATTTTTTCTTTGTCATTCCTTCCATCCAATATTTTCCATAACTTTTTTGTTATATTATTTTCGATATGCATTGTATCAAACAAATACACAATTTTTAGCTACTCATAGTAGGGCAACCTCCTAAATTATCTGGGATAACTTTTCAATCCCTATGGAAGTCGACCATTAATGCCTTGACTACCTTCATGAAGCATATAAGTAAAACAAATTAACAAAGACAATCATTATCAATTACAACATGAGTAAACACAACATAATATAAAAATATAAATTTAAAACATATCATTTATGATAGATAAACAATTTGATCCGATGTATAACCTTGATGATTCATTCTATTATATTCCAACTTCCATAGGCAAGGTGTCATTCTTCATGGTTTTGATGTAGTCTCATCTTTCCCATTGAAAAGATGTTTTTCGCTAGTTCGATACTTATGATTTCTATGGAGGAAGTGCCTATACTCATCAAACACCTGCTTTCCTAAACTTGTTGAATGACGAGATTTCATCTTTGGACCACAAATTGGACATGCATATTTTCCATTTGTTTGAAGACCTACAAGATTATATATAATTGGATTAAATATGTCAATTTTTATAATTATATATAATGAATAGATTATTTTAAAAACATGCATGATATCTACTTCATAAAATTAAATATTGTTAAAGTGCAGTCAAACGTTATAACATACCACAAAAATGTGTTAGCCTTGGGACATCATGAATTTTCCATACAAGCATTGCATGAAATTGAAATTGTCTTTGTCCTATTGGTCTAGAGATGTCATACATAGTGACACCATTCTATAACTTTAGTAACTTGTCGATAAGAGGCTTGATATATACATTCATATCTTTAACTTGGTACTTACCTAGTTGAATGAACATAAACATTATATAATTATTATAACCATTTTACTGCAATCTATATAAATTAATGTATATGACTATTGAATGAAAAAAATATAAGTCATTATGCAACAAATAAGACAAATGAGATGCTACTACGTTAAAGAAATTTGATGTAAAAAAATACCTAGAACAATCATTGACAACATTATGTGCTCCCTCTTTATTGAAATCCATGGAGGAATGTTATTGTTGATAACAAAAACAGGCCACACTAAGTAAATATATCTCAGCTCTCCAAATGGATTGACGTTGTCTGCTCCCAATGAAAGCTTGAGATTATGAGGTTCTTCTTTATAGTTTGGCCATTTTTCCTCCATGTCCCTAAATGAAGAACCATCCACAGACATTCGAAGAATGTCATCTCCACTTCTATTACATGCATGGTAATCCATAAATTGTGCTAAGCTTTCACACCTAAATAATTGTTGCATATGTGGAATAATGGGAATATAACGAAGAACCTTACGAGGCACCCTTTTTGTTAGTTGATCTATTTGATATCTACTGATATGACATTCTAGGCATTTTTTTGCAAATTCTTGTTGTTTATGATATATAATATGATCATTGGGACATGCATATATTGCTTGATACTCCATTCCAATATCTTTCATAATGCCAGATAAATCTTGGTATGAGTGAGGTAAAATATTTGATGGTGGTAACAAAAAGTCACCAATCAATCTACAACAAAAAATAATTTGTTAATATAAAGAATATTAATGGTACATATTTCATCCTCTATTTACTAGTGATAAACTAACAACAATTAAAATAGATAAATAAAGATGACATATATGACATACTTTAACATCTATGAGATTGCTATGTTTAACCATTCATAACCTTCAAGTTCAACAGCAACAATACAACAAAGATAAAAGTTGTTTGGGAGCCTTCATAAAGGGGCTCATATGCCTTCTCAAGTACAAGTAAATCATGAACATCATCAAAGTCATCTTGATCATCATGATCAACTCTAGCACTAAATGTGTCATGGATCAATGTATCTGTACCATCATCTTCAATTGTGTTTTTTGGCACATGATCATCTTCTTCTATAGGATCATTAACTTCAACTTTGATATTGACAGTTCCATGTTTATCTGCTTGCAAAACCACATTCTTTGGGCCATGATAATCCATATCATCTGCCCTAGGGCACCCTAATCTTTATAATAATGATAGACACAAATAAACCATGATCATGATCAAGTGATTATATATATATATAAAATGTCGATATAAACATTTACAAATTAAATCAATATAAACACATATAATGGAACAACATACCACTGGATCGACATAATCATGCCCCTTCAATGTGACCATGCTGCCTACAATGTCACAGCGATTAAAGTCATTCGGTTTTTAAGCTCCTGAAATTATTGCAAGGACAATAACATCGGTCATCACCTTTTTCTAATCTAGCCCAATAAACTATCAAGTACTTCTTCATTTCATTTCTAGACTAATATTATTCCATTACGATTTTTTCTTTTACCAAGCTTGATCATTTAGATCTTCAAAAAATATCAAACCACACTCCAATAATTTTTTTATTCTGATAGGTAACAAAAATCTAATACTCTCGATATTTTACAATTGTAAAAAATTTGGCATGCAAACCAATTCCCCGCAAAGGGAAGATAGTTTAAAGCACACCCCAAAAACACTTTAAAATGCTAATTCCAAAGCTTATTAAAATTTGATTTTACTATGATTTCCAACCATTAAGACTCTTAAAATCATAATATTGAACTTGATCACAAACTTCCTACAATGATGGAGATAGCGAGCTAGTAAGACAAAGTGAGCCATTCCTAAAGAGCAACAAGTCAAAATCATCATTGCTAATGTCAATATGATTTTTATCCTTTTAGTTAAAGATGCAATGTGTCACTTTTTATGAAGAGTTATCCCTAGCCAACATTGAGAGAGCCCTAATCGTATGTAAAAAGCAATGCAGAATCTATAAATAAATGACTAGGTGTGACTAAAAATTTTGGTCACAACAACTAAAAAATGACTACCCTTACCATTTCGGGTAACCTCACTTATAAATGAGTAGATAAATGACTAATTTGGTCGTTGACTAAAAATTATTTAGTCACACAAATAAAAATGACTAAATATTTAATCATTTATTTAGTCACAATCCATTTGAATAAATCATTTAAGGAATAAAAAATCAATAGCTCACCAAAATACTCTGCAAAACTTTAATAAACATGTAACATTCTACAAAATCTTATTTTTAGGTGTAGCCCACCAGAATGGATTTTTCATTTTAATAAACATAATCTAAAACCTTCGTCAAAACATTATTTTCAAGCATAGACTGCCAAAATGGAGAAGTGTTTCCGTAAAGAATGACGTAAACAACCAAGGAGTAGATGTATGCGGAGGCATAGGATTCATTGCTACTTATCTCATTCCTGCTCTGCTCAACAAATCTTACATTGTTCCTACTACTATTTGTAATCTAGGTATTTACTTGACATATATTTGCATAATCTCAAATTCTTTAAGAGGCTTTTGAAGTATCAATGTATCCTATATAGGATTTAGAATGATTTATTTTAATTAAAAAATAAATAAATAATGTATTTCCCTGTAATTAGATAATGTGGAGATCTCCTAAATCTGCCCCAACACACTATCCTCTTTGGCATTGTATTCATTACTCTAGCTACTTGTGGTTTTGCATGCGTGACATCTTTTAACATTCATCACCATGGATTTTAAATAGATCTCATTCTTTGCTTTAATCCTTTTCACGATAACCCTTGAGTTCCATAATCCACCTTCAATATCTTCTAAGAACGGTGTCTTAAGCTAGATTACATAGTATGCATATAAAGCAAGTCCTTCATACCTGCCATTGTTCCAAACCACCACTCACTGCCTTGCTTAAAATGCTGCCTCCATAAGCATAATAGCATGTTTTAAAATCATGGTTGCCAGTGATTGACCATTAAGCTCATCACTTTCATCATGAAGATACAATGAGATTTTTGTCTTCAAACTCACAAGTAATATGGAAGATTTTGAATTGTTTATAGTACCATTCAATTTTTTCTTTGCACACATTTACTACATTGCTAATCCTCTTTAAGATTGAGAATTCCCTCGCCTACAATCTCAAACAACAATCCTCAATTTCCACTATCATCACTTTGAAGATTCCCTTTCATGAGCATCCTTTCTATAACAACTATGCCCCTTAGTAGACCTTCTACTTACTACTAGACTATTGTTTCCATGGTATTGTAGTTCTAAGATCCTTCAACCTTATTGACACTACTTCAAAAGTCCACAAGGAATTGTTCACTCATTCTCCTTCATCTTTTGATGAGTTCAAAACACTGCTCAAACATGCAACTACTCACTCTCCAAATGTTATACATTAATGGCTAAGAAGAAACATTGAACCCATGATTACCATCACTCATTACTTCATTTTGGATAGTTATTCTCTAATTGTATTTTCTCTCCTTGTCTAACACTCCTCAAAAGAATTTGAAAACCCCTAAGGTTAGCAAGGGGTAAGTGAAACTCTCACTATTAAAATCTCCTACCTTATTATGCAAGGTTTGGAGGCTTTTATTATCTTGTCACCGCCACCTCTTTTGACTATCAACATCTCTGCGACTATCATTCTTCTTACCGTAGATTGCATTTACAAATGTCACTAAGCTACATAAGCTTTTATTGTCTACAATCTTAGATTGCAAGATTTTGTTATTACCTACAATGTCTCAATCTTTCTGGTATTGCAACCTCACTAATCCACTATAGTTATTGTTTATGTTTCTATGGAGGCCTAGGGTTTGTACCCTAATCATGCTCTTACCAATGCTTCTATTGGTATTAAAAAATAACCTTAAATCTTGGGTCAGAAAATTAGTTGTCTTGACAAACTTGTGGTATGATCTTGGATTGTATTCTAGAGTGTGTGGGGAGCTTGTGTTTAATCATTAAGGTATGTAAACCTGATCAGGGAAATGTATCGTATATAGCATGGGTCTTGCTTTAATACTTTCTATAATGGTTATTAGACAATCACATTATTATAGTTTGTGGTAACTCAAGATTGCATTCAAGTATGTAACAAACTTGGTTTGTAGTTTAAGCTATACACTTTTAAGTAACATTCATAAGGTTTAGAAAATCTTGATCACTTTCTAGAATAGCCCATTAAACATGTGTTGTTCTTGAATGCACTACATAATTGATATAATACAACCACTCTACATATCAACTAGAGTTATAGGATCTTTATTGCAGCAAGAGGTAATCACTCTTTGACCATGTTATAATTACATCCTAACCTGTTAAACTTGAGGCAACCTGAATGCACCCAATGATGATTGACACCTACATTATACAACCTGAATTGACTACATTATATGAGTGCCTCCATTTCTATCACAACATAGCCACATTAAACTTGGGTCACGCATGAATGCATCCTATATTTTTTATAGCACAATTGTGCCACATGACCGAAAGAGTTATGGATCACATAATTATATGAACAAGAATTTGTTCCTTGGTTATGTTCTTATGGTGATTCCACACAACAAAATGTGAACATGAAATTCTCAAAACCCTAAACCTCTAAAAATGAAATATAATGACATGTTGCTTTAAAATATGATTTTCAAACCTAGAAGTACAAATCCGACTTCACAACTAAATTCTTCAAAAAGACAATGAATACCCTCAACCTGGTGATATCTTCTTGAATTTTTTCTAATTTTTCTCAAGAAAATCATCCTTAGTTCTCCACAAAATGTCTCAAGTAGAGAAAAACACTGTTGCAATAAATCAGCGAACTCGCTTTTCTTTATGTCAGCCACAATTTGATTTTTTTCTATTTTTCATGTTTGTCAAAATTTCGACAAAACTAATAGTCAAAATTTCAGCGAAACCCAGCTTCATTGAAATTTTGATGAACATCAGGGATAAACTTTCAAAAAATTGAAAATTACATATCAAATTTTACAAGTACCTGAAGATACATTAAATTATACATATTTTGTCAGACATTTTCATCAAGTTTTGCAGTCAAATAAGTTAGTGTAAGAAGCCATCACCTGCAGATAGCTGTCCTCAAAAGAAAACTAATAAGCCTAAGGGGACTCATCCTATTGGGACAAAAAGAGAAACTTAGAAAACCACCCATCCTGCAACAAAAAAGGAGAAGCCAAAGAACCCAAATCATCCATAGAGAACTTTAGCAACAAAAACTCAAACAACCCACTCTGCTTCAGCACATAGACAACATGGACAAACTATAAATCCAAGAGTATCCATGGTCTAGGATTAAAACACGAGGACAACCTAGCTAAGA
>VDFB02000208.1:0-25966 GCA_007258455.2 Sequoia sempervirens
TGTTCCAATGCTAATGTTCCAATGCTAAAGATCATAAAAAGGCCACAGAAATGAGCAGTCCGCTGATTGCCCAGCATGGTGAAGATGGATGCATTGAACATTCATGCCCAGAACTAGAAGTGAATGAGTTGTTCCTCGTTAGCAGTTTGAGATCCCTTTTTTCATTGAGTGTGAGGCTGTGGGGGTTTTGGCACAATGATTTCTTCTGCCAACTGAAGAATTTGCAGAGAGACTTCTTATCAAGGACATTATAAAATCAAAGCTTGCAGCTGATTTTGTTATAATGTCCTGTCAACACAAGTAAATTTTACCCATTTCAAGTTCTTCCCCAACATATCATGAAAAGTTTCCAGGAAAATGTTCATTTTAAGAAGTGCAAGGAATTTGTTTCAATGCGTTATCTCAAACCTACATCTCCCTTGTAACTATAACCATTGATGTGTCTACCAGGTAATTGTCCTCATTTACATTCAAGGGCTCAAATATCATGTGCCTATATAAGGTGAAGAACCTAGGAGAGGAGGAATATAGATCATAGTTCAAAATCTGACGGACCTAAAATGTTTTAAAAACTCAGACTTGGCAAATTTTCCAAACAACGAAACATACAAAAATTTGTAAAAGGATTTTTAATAGCATGCATAAAAATTGAATTTACTAATGTCATAAGTAGTTTTTCCTTTCATTTATTGAGCAAAAGACAAGTTCAATTCACTTAACAGTGTCATATAATTATAAATTAGTAAAGTCTTATTGTGAATCTCTTTGCTATCAGTGGTTCAAAAATGAGGAATTTATCTTCTGCACCAAATGAGAAATATTCATAATATGTGCTAGGAAGGAATAAGTCCATAAGATCGAGTATGCAAGAACTGAGAATTGCAAAATTGGCTTACGTTTGACTTCCACACACAAAAATTTTCACACTTTTCGAACCCACAGTCAGGTTTTCGAACCCTGATCGAACCCACAGTCAGGTTTTCGAACCCTGATCGAACCCACAGTCAAGGTTTCGAACCCTGTCGAACCCACAGTCAAAAAATCGAACCCAGGGCGAATCTGACCCGAACCGGACCCGAATTTCGAACCCGGACCGAACCCGAATCGTACCGGGGCCTTTACTAGCGAATCCGGTAACTTACCATTTTTCATAATTTTGTCACTTTCAACCAGCCATTGATATTTTCTTCTAATCACTCAACAATCAATTCGCATTGCTGGGATCTTAATCACTATACAGCAGAAATGACAAAAAAAAAAGGGTTTTATCAAGGGTCTGTGAATTTTTTGGGTGACCAAGTCTGCAGAGAAACCACATGAGTTTCTCTGCAGCACTCAGGGGCATGAGTCATTGGCGTCTTACTCACAGGTTTGGCAAGAACACACTGAGTTTGTAAACCCTGATCCCTACAACACTATGAAGGTCAAAAGAAAAAATGGAAAAGCCCTGAAGTATCAATTATTATTGATTCTGATTGGTATAAATAATCTATCAGAATCTCAATACTTCAAGGATTAAAGTCATTGTTATTTGAACAACCAAATTTAAAGACTTGGCATTGCCAATAACTATAAATTCCACGCCCTCAGAGACTTCATAAGGTCAATTTGTTGATGCAAGGTTATATCCTCAAACCTCCATCTATGTGCCTCTGCTAAAAGGTGTTCACAATATCCTTGCAGAGAAAACGGTAGACAACTGAGGGATTTTTTACATGAACCTGTGACATAATTTCATCAAATTCAAAGTGAATGGTCAACAATGTCACATCACAAGTCCTGCCACTCCTGTTAACCCACCCAGATAAAGATGATAGACAGTTTCTATTTCAACCCTGATCTAATGTTTGTCTAACTTGAGCTCTCCCCCTTCAAACATCAATCAGAAATCATTCAACTATACATGGATAAAGCACTTCATTGGAGGAAAACATTATAAGGTACACCACATTCCTAAAAGCTAAATGGATACACAAATTGCTAGTACAAACCACTGTAATCTAATTCATTGCTACAATAGAAAAGCTAAAAAGTAAAATCAAACATGGACAGTGCCCATAAGGGAGCATGCCCTCCTTTTTAAAAGTAGTTCAACAAGTTATAATAACTTATATTCCAATAGATCAGCAAGTTCTAGCTTCAATTTCACTAGTAAAGAAACATAAACCTGTAAAAACATTTCTCATTATGAAGAATGGCAAGTATCAAAAATTCTGTATTAATTTCAATGCTCCTTGGGAATTCCAAATCCAAGACAATTTTCAGGAAGACAATGATTTGGGCAATTTAAATGGATGAGACATCCAAATAATTCTGCAGTACACAGTCTTGCCTCTGTTTAAACGCAACAACGTGATCAGGAGGATCCACAATGGGACCCTTGAATTAGATATATCTTAGAGGCAAATTTTTCACATGTAATGAAACACCAGTGGCCTTGTGTGTATACCATACCTTAGGCTTGAAACAAATGTTAAACAAGTTGCACAAGTTGTGTGCAACCATCTTATCTACAGTGCAACAGGAAAGAAGTAACGTTGTGGGATGCCAAAGAGGGGGTTGTCTCGTCCACCAAACTGGTTGCAGGCCCGGCAGTGGCCTAAAAAACAACCTTTACGGTTAACATCTATGTACTTGAAGATGATCATCACTTCAAATCCTACTGAATCATTTCACCAATAGAGACATGTTAAGTCTAGGTTTTAGGGAAAGACGATTAGATTTCCCATACAAAAGGATTTGTTCCTGGGGAAGCCTCTCTATCCCTAGGTCCTCCCCCCATGCTGTTTTCCTATTCAAGTTATAGAATTTGTAGGATCTTAAATATACTACCGGGAGTCCAAAGGGTGTTGGTGAAATGGTAAATGGGACGCATTCGCATTTGAGCAACCCAGATTCAAATTCCAATCAGTGCTTAGGAGACCTGGAATGCAGAAGTCATCTCCTTCATAAAGCGGCGCTCTGATAATGTGGTCTATTGTGGCTATCATGATAAAGCAGTATTAAAAATTCTTCACCCACGTATCGGACCGGTGATGTTCCAAAATCATCCTATCAAAATAAAAAATGGGCTGCTACCAGGCATCCCCTTTTGCATCCCCAACTCAAGCCACAAAAGAGGGGCGGGGTGAAACATAGGATCCATCAAACCCCCGAGGATGCCACGATGGATGGATATGTATCAAGATTACAATCTGCTTGAAACAACCCCCAACTATGGAACACGTCACACCGTACAATTGGACTTTTACCTTTGAAAAGGGCTGGGCTAATTCTTCCAGCAATCCTAAGGCTGCGACGGTTGTGTGTATACACTATAAACATACAATGGACATTGTGTATTAGAAACAGATCTGATCTACTCTCTTCCAAACCAGGCAAGGGGTAAAGAAACCCTAAAAATAGAAAAAAGATTGTGTAACTCTAATTATCTGGGTTGGGGATATTTTTATTTTATCAAATTGTCCTTCTATGTTGCGGGACAATATCAGAAACCCTTGAACAGTAATGTTTAGAGAACAAAATAAAATGACGAGATTGAGAAACTTTTACCCGGACGAGATAGAGCAGTATTGACATTCTGAGTGAGGCCTCTTTTCAGAGCATTGTATACGATATTCGCCATTAGAAGACGATGGTTGTTTCAAAACCAGCTTCCGTTGTTGGCTGCTAACCAATAAGGTCAGAACAATATAGTTTGAGTTATTATAGCTACAGCTTGGGGCGTGTTATTGCCTGTTACGTGAGACTAGCCTAATATTTTTTTTTTCAAATTGTTAACAAAGTTAAAAACAATAATTATCACAACCTTCTTAACATCATTATATTATAATATTGTAATTGGACATTACTCTCCTAATATTTTGTTAATTATAATGTTCATAATATTAACAAATTATGATTATTTAATTCTTATAATAATAGTATTTTTATAATAATGATTATTTAACAATTTGATCTTTTATTAGGTTTTTATAATTAGTTGTTAATAATTGTTGTGTAATAAACCAAAGGACTTGTGATCAATTGGTGGGACAATTTGGTTTTTATCTTGAAGACCAAGGTTCAATTCTTCTCAAGGTATCTTAACACTAATAGGACATGCTAGAATGATAATCTCACTCCAATGATAGTGTGTGATAGGCGCACAAGTGATAAAGGAGGAAAGCAGTGAAGAATAAGGAGAAATTGTCCTATAGGACAAAAGGATAGAGAAAATGAAGGTGGATGTCATGTAGGAGGAGAAAGGAGGTGAGAAGAAGGTAAGACATCCATGCCATAGAAGCATCATAGGAGTAGGAGTTTAAAATGTAATTGTAGTGGTATCCCCCATTGGTAGAGCATCAGTAAAATGTGTCTTTTGAACAAAATCCTCACTATTTAAGGGTGGAGACCCAATAGAACCCCATTGATGAATATTCAAATCTTGTATAATAAGATTTTATGTGGTTCACATATTATAATTTAATTTATTTTACTTATGTGTAGCCCCTTTTTAAGTTATTTTCACTCCCATACTTGAACTTTTTGCTCCTTTTCTTATCTCTCCATTTTCTTAAGGAGCATAGTTTGCAATCTAAAGTCTTTCCTTGTCCTAATGATGGATCATAAAGTGTGATCTAAAATATTAATACTAGAAATAATTACATAGTTAAATCTGGAAGCACTCTCTCTTGTTATCATGGACTACGAAAATATTGTGTTTCTTATAAAATAATAATACTTTGGAAACTCACCTAAATGTGAGTAAATAAAACAAATTAGAGTAAATAAATAAAACACTTCTGCATGAAGACAAAATTTAAGGAAATAAATAAGTGATAATTATTCTAATGTTTTTAATGAAGATATAATTAAATAAAGTTAAACTAATTTTACTCTCAAATTAAGATGGTGTTTTGCATCGATATAATATTTAAATAATAATTAAACTAATATTACTCTCGAATTAAGATAATATTTTACATAAGAAGATATTTAAATAATATTTTTTCTTCTTGATTAAATTGCTATATTCAATTCAATGTTGGTGATTGCATGAAAAAATAGTTTCCTTTTATTTAAATAATATTTATTCCTAACTTGTTAGGGAGTTTCACATGAATGCATGATTCTATTTTTAATAAATTAAATTAAAATATAATTTTGAGTAAAACTAAAAAAAAGGGAAGAGAAAGTTATAAAGAGAGAAGGGAAACAAGAGAAGGGGGTAGGAATTGAGATTAGGGAGAACAAGATTGAAGACTTGGAAATAAAGTTTGAGTGTTTAGAGGTAGATAAACCTCTTCTTGGTTTTTTGTTATAGATTTTAAATATATATATATGAAGCTATAAATTTTACTAAATTTCAAAACTTAGAACTTGAATGACAATTTCTTAACTCTCAATTCAATGGTTAGTGGGATTAGTTCTTAGATGCTTTATTTGAAATTGTTCATAATTACGATGTTAAAATTTAGCAGCTATTGAAAGACAAGTTTGAACGTGCGTTATTGGCTCTAGTATCTATTCATCACCATCATTTTTTAAAAATATATTTTGTCTTTAGGGTGGACATTAGATTGAGTAATCATTGATTAGACTCCCTATATTGTTTGTGTGATTGAAAATCATTAGGGTTGATAAACCAATATTAATGTTTCCCACATGATCTAAATAAAAACCTCTAAGATATGAATTTATTATTATGAAAAACAATTAAACCTATAGTAAAATAAATTATTCATGAACTTCTTCCCTATTATAAATGTGTATGTTTAGTGTATAGAGGTGTATCATGTAATGATCATGGTAAGATAATTGTGTAATTCTAGATATTTTTAAGCATTGTGGTCTATTTCCTACATAAGGGGAAACAGTTTCATTTGGGAAGTTGTTGCCCTTTGTTAGAAAAAATAGGTTTTATGAGCAAACAACCACAAGAACAGGTAAGCTTATGAGTAAAAGTATGTTTGTTCTCTCTATGCATGAGATTTTCACTAGTGATGTTTGCATGAGAGTTTTTCTTGTATATTAATTTTTAATTTATTTTTAATGGTTACTAGTGAAGGTAACAAGCAAAAGGTTGGCTTCATAATATAGCATTGGTATAGTAGTTAATATTTATTATGTCAATGTTCCAAGTTGTACTATTTGTTGTCCAAAAATGCACCTACAAGGATTCTCCCTCCTAATGTTAAAATTTAATATGTTATTGTTGGGTTTCCAATAATGACATAAAATATCCTACTATTAGTTACATTCCACCTTCTAAATTGGTGTTCTTAGTATTAATCTCAATGGTGATCTTCCTTTTGAAAAATTCTCTAATATTTTTTCTTCCTGCTATCCATTAAGATCCATCCTTGGTTTTGACTAGTGCTAACACAAGACACTCTAGTTCTTACCATTTAAGGTTTCCTAAAGTCATAGTTCTTAATTTATACTTTATTATAGTTTATGTCAATCAATTTTATATTTATTTTCTAGTGATCAATTGAATTCATAGTTTTCAATTTGCATGAGTCATAGCAAGCTCAAGGCCTAGCTTCCAAACCTTGTTCCAATACCACATGTAACAACCCTTAAGTTGAACCCAAAATTTTCACATTTTTTCTTTCCTTATTTGTAATTTTAACCAAATTTATTATGTATATGTCTATTTGTATACTCAAGCATTCTTCTTGTTGGTGTAAATAGTGATATTGCCTATCTAGTTAGCTTTTAGCCTACCTAAGAGAGTCTTATTCACACTAGTTAAGTCTCTACTTAGGGTATTTTAGAATTTTGTGTCACTTGATGTGGTTGATACACATGTACTCACCCTTTGAGACACCTATTGCATGCACACTCTACACATTCTCACACACTTGTCATGCGAGCTCACAAGTTTTACACATTTGGAGGGGTAGTCAAAGTTTTGCTCCTACCTTCTCACCTCCTCTACCTTTCCTATATATGCAAGGTTCTCTATGTATATTTTATACACTCTCATTTGTATATGATAGATATCTTACTGTGCTAATTTGGTTTTACCAAGTGGAAGGTTGTATTGTGCTTTCATATTCCTCCCTAATTACAATACTTTTATCCATACAAGATATGGATATATCCATGCAAGACCTGCATCTATCCATCCAAGATAGGCATTTGACCATACATAGCAGATATTCCTCTATCCATTCAAGATAAAGATCTATCCACCTACTCATGCAAGCTTAGTAAAGGGGATTTTGGTATAGGTGTAAACTTAATTAACATGTTGTATTTAACAACTTTATAATAAAGGTGTTGCTATGTGTGGAACCAATTGTATCCATACAAAATCCTTTCATAGTGCACACATGTGTGTACCCAAGTTTCAACATATATATAGAAAGTAAAAGGAAATAAACAACCTTTCAAATAAGACTACGAAAAATAATTGAAGCAAATAAAAAAACAATAATACCCTAATATTATGAGCGACGATGGTAATGTATATTGCAAACATGATCTAATGACCTCAACAAATTTTAATATAAAATATGTCACTTTCTAATCACCAAAGTCCCATGAGGGCAAGGCGAGCATATTATTAAATTCAACACTTTTTATCACCGAGTTCTTTTAAGGGTGAGTGAGAGTGTACGATGGATGAATAATTATTTATATATATTATTCAAATAAACAATAATCTTGAAATATGCAACAATAGATTGCATAAACAATACAAGTTTGTTGGAATATTATCAAATAAATTCAATATATTAATATGAATCAAATATGATATTACAATATGTTGCTATGCCAAATATAAACTTGTTGGAAAAAGTAAGTTTCAACACAAATACAACCCCTAAATGAGATTTCCCTCAAGAAACCAAATAGATTTTTTCCTTTGACCTACAAATCTAATTGTTTTTTCCTTGAATTGATACTTGAACACAAGGCTCAAGCTAAGACATAAATTACATAAAAAATGATAGATGCCTCCAAGGCTAGGCAAGCACCTTATTTTACAATAGTAAGAATGCACAAATTCTAATACCCCATTTCCTCTTCTAAGTAACAATTAAAATATTAATAAGATTTCATCCCAAAATAGCCTCAGTTTGTATTATAAGACTATATTAATTTCTTTTCATAGAGCTATTGTATTGAAACTGGAAAATGTCTCATAGATTACAACCCTTTTATGAAAACCCACCCCATATGCTAAAACTAAATATTATTATTTTATTATTACTTGCTTTTATTTATACTTCTACTACTTTGCAACCCATGACCCCTTTACTAAAATGTGTTTATATATTCTAGTAAAAAAAATAAGGATTATACCTACACAAGCTAAATTAATTAAAAAAGGACATTACACACTCTTTCTAAATTAATATATAGTGATTACAACTTAACTTCATGTGTGGCTTGGAGGCTCTTTATCGAAGAGTCTACTTGGATGAACCAAATTAAAGCTCAATATTTAAATCTAAAATGGAGGAGCTTTAACAAATAGTTGACTATTATATTCTCTAATTTTGTGTATCATGTTATGATCTATCTTTTTTATACCCTTGTGTGTCTTATGAAAGGAATGAATGATTTAATCGTGTAACAAAAGATTTAGTATCTTGTTCATTATATTGAAAATAGAAAGTATTTCTTATTAATCTATTTTTATTTTTAATGTTTATTAATATTTTAATGAATGAATAATCATGTATGCATTCTTCCTCGTGTTATTCTTTTTAGGTCAAGGTTTTAGGTAGTGATGCTTATATACAAATTTTAGGGGTGATATCTTATATTCTCTACCTAGTTGTCCTTGATGGTTGTATACCTTAAGGATGTTTACCATTATAGATCACTCATGTTGAGATGTTCCACTTGAGTTAGTCTTCTATTGGTGTGTTTGGTAGTGTACATTGAGATGTGTGTCATCCTTCATAGATAGAGATTATGCCATTTCTCTACTTGTATGTTACCTACATGTATCTTCCATGTTTTTTTGGTGTTTTTATTATTGTAGCCATGTATGGTAACTACACATGAATTGAGCACGCACATATTACAGCTTTGTTATGTATTGTATTTTTTAACACAAAAATATGTATGTTCACCTCTTTTTGTCCTTGGTAATTTTTGGACATTACAAAGGGAATAGAGTATAAGACCCAAATCATGAATTGATTTGATTCAAATCCCTATATCCCTTTAGATTTGATTTAGAAATAATAATTGATAGTTCAGAAAGATCGAACAAACCAAGATTCTTATTTCTAGACAATAAACAATTCCATCTTAATTTCCTACAACACAAAATAAACACAATAGAAAAAACAAAAATAAGAGAGAAACTAAATAGATAACAAGAAATCCAACAATAAATATAGTCTAAACTACCATATCTCATAGATTCTACACTAATTAAAATTAAAAGACTAATCTACTAAAGCAAGAAAAATCCCTACAGCCAAATGCTCTAAGTGTAGAGTAGGATGTTGTGGTAGTAATATTTGTAATTAGATTGTAAGGATAACTAAAAAATGGTCTCAAACGAATCTTTGCAAAGTTTGATTACAACAATGAAATTTCTTAGACCCTTAAAAATTAATTGAACTGCATATTTTATATATAATGTATTGTTAACGCATGATTGAGATAATCATGAGTTGAAAACATAAGAAATTGAAAAGGAAATTAAAGAGGAACTCCCTTTTTTAAGTACCCACACATGTAATTGGAAATGATGAAATGATTGATTTTGGAAGTAATGAAATCATCATAGAAAAATGAGAATACTATGGTGAATATTGGAATACCATGAAAGATAGAAATACATTAAAGAGCACATGAATATTGTAATGAATATAGAATAATTGTAGTGAAGAGATAAAATCTACAACAAAAATGTCTTCCTCAATTGTTAAAAGTGAAAAATTCACCAAGACACAAAAGTGCCAAGTTTTTAAAATAAAATAAAAATAAGAGAAAATATTAAATGATAAACAAAAAACATAAAAGGAAGCTAAAGATTCCGAAATGGCTTGATAAGTGGGAATTTATACCTTAGGATACATGTTGTCTGCCACATTTATTTTTATTGTGCCATATAGGATTACTTGGTATTTATGTCACCATTAGATAACCATATTGAATTACATAATTTTGGGTGGATACAAGTAAGTATTGAACATCATTTTTCATAGTGGGTATAATTGTGCCAACAGGACCATATCATGGGTATTCAATCTAGTTCCAAACTCTCAAAATCTTAAATCTTAGTCATTTAAAGCCTTTGATTCTAAATCTAATATCACTTCCCAATTTACAAGTCTTTGTTGCAACTTCACAACCATCAAAATCAATATTGCACTAAATTCATATGCCCTCTAATCTTTCTCATTTTATATTTATCACTTCTATTTGTGTGTCAACTAATCAATCTCAACTAAAATAAATTTAAAGTCTAATTGTTATTAACTTAAATAATTGTCTACCTTTTCTTTGAAAGGAAACAAAAATAAACCTTCGAAATAATCTTAGGGTTATAGTGTAGAAAAATGTATCCCTTTCACATTTTCACACCTATTTGGAATTAATATTAAAATGAACTTAATTATGCCTTAATTTAGTGTTGTAATATGTATTCTACATATTCACATTAAGTTTAGGGCCCTATTAATTAAAATGGACTTAATTGTGCCTTATTTTTGGTGTTGTAAAGTGTGCCTCTTTACACGTTCACACTTATTTAGGGCTCCCTTAATTAATTGAGCTTAAATTGCCTTGATTGGCCCCTTTAATTCAAATCCAAGCCTAATTAATCATATTTTCTAAAGAGGAAACATGACATTCATTAATGCCTTAACATAACACTTCTCATTTGAGCAATGTGTGTCCTAGGTGAGTGACTTAGGACCCATTTGCCCGGTCCTCACTTAGACCTAAGACCCTAATTTAAAGTATGTTTTTGGTGGTATTTTAACATATTCAAATCCATATTCAGATGTCGGCTTTTGATACTTGAATTTCAAGGAATTAATATTACATTCCTATAAATATAAGGGTATTTCACTATGTTTCACCTAGAAAATTCAAGAGAGCACCTAGAATTTTTAAGTCATCACAAGACTACTTTCACAAGAGCATTTCAAGAGCAATTCAAGGCATTCAAGAGCAGATTTATTGAAGAATTATGGCAACAATCAATATCCTATTGTCATATCAAAGTCTTCTTGCACCATGCATGTTATTGGAGCTAATATGATGGCGTTGAGTTCATGATCCATTCAAGCATTTAAAGCATTGTTTCAAATAAAGTTTCAAGGTTAAGATCCAAATCCATTGAATCCATTTCATGCAAGTTGCAAATTTACATTCCAAGGTTCATTCAAGGGTTTGGTGAGTTGTGACATTACATTTGTTCATTCATCATTCCTTTCATGTTTCATTGTTTCATTTCAAGGTTTGATTACCAAAGCGAGGTTTGACCAAGGAAAATCCCCATTCACCAAAAACAACACACTTTTCCCTCTTGATTTGTGTTTGCAAATTTAGGTGGAAGACATCTTGAAGAGAAAAATTGAAGAAGTTGTCAAAGTTGCAAAAGTTGTCATCTCAAAGAAACTCATCTCAAAATTTATTTTTGGCTTTCTAAACCTAAAACCTAGGTTAATTGAGAGATTCATATCTATAGCAAAGGCTCTCAAAAGTTGCAAGAAAACCCTAACCTAGGACCCATTCGCCCTAGGGCGAATGAGTCCCTATTTAGCTTTAACAAAGCACTTTTGGTAACTGGTACACATCATCTTACCCTTCTCTGATATGAGATCTTATTTTTGGTTCTACTTATTTTGAGTTTAATCTTCAAGATCCAAGTTGTAGATTGCATTTTGGGTTTGATTTTTCATTTTTAATCTTTCTCCCCAAAGTGTTGTTTAATTAGGACCTCCACCCTTGCAAAAAAAGAAAATCTGAAGATTCACACGTTGACTTGATTCACCTAAGGGTTGATAGTCATTTCATTGTTTGGATCTCATTTCCTAATGAAATAAGAGGAATTAGGTCCCTAAGTGGTTCATCAATCCCATTTTGCTAACCCACTCTCAATTTTTCTTTATTTCAAAGGAAAATTATAAGCAATAATTTGTAAAACCCCAAGATTGTAAGTTGAGAGAATAACTAATATATATGCATATTTTTTTAAAATGATAGAGAGGGATTGAGACTTAGTTTTGTATAGATTTGAGGCTTTCTATTACAAAGTATGTTTTGTCATCCAAAACTATACTTATTGACTTGATTTTGACTAACAAGCTTTGATAGATACTTATATGTTTTGTTCTTTGCTACAAGTCAAATTCACATTTACAAAATTAATCTATGTTCCTATGCAAATAAACCTCTCCATAGTTTTGATTTGTATTTGTGGGAATGAACCACCAACTCCTAGACATTTAGATTCTACTTACCTTGATGTTTAGTAATTATGTCTAGAAAATAGGTGGTGTTGGTGACTTTGGGAGATTGTTAAGTAAGGATATTCTCCTTATGTCAAGCCCTTGGATTTGAAATAATGGTCTTGGAACAAAAATAAAAGAAATTAGCAATCATGTGATAGGTCTTAAGCTACTTTGAAATCCAAATGTTAATGTAAGTTGGCAATATAATGCTCTTAAATTTAATTTACTAGATCTTATTTGTCATTAGAGAATGATATAAATGAATTAGAGCTTATCTTTTTGTACAACACCTTAACACATAAATTAACACATTTCAATGATCAAACCAATAAATAATAAATAGTGAGAAGAGAATTCACTTTAACTCACATTTAAATTTAAATTTGAAAAATTTGAAAATATTTCTATACATACAAATATAATTTAGTTAAACATATCTATAAACTAAAAATTAAAATCAATCCTCAAAAATATATAAAAATAGGACAAAAGCAAATAAAAATAAATTCAAATTAATTACCATTTTTATAAAATAAAATACATTTATATTACTTAACACTAATCATTAGTGTAAGAACAACACCTTTTTAAGCCATCTAAATTAATGTTCAAGATTTGTGTTTTTAACTTAAACGTATTACCTAGGTCGATTAGAGGTAGAGCATGACCATAGGACATATTATGTCGGGGATATTTAAGACCCTTTTGGAGAATTTGTCGAAAAAATTTCATCATAAAATCAGCTATAATCTTCACAACTTACACAATCTAAAATCTCGAATGAATGGTAGAAACGAGTTCCTGCCTTAAAGTCGGCTTCGATTTGCCATTATTTCCCCATTATCCGAAGCCATTCGTCCAAGTACTCTATGAACATGTTTTTATTGAGTACATGGACGTTTTTAGATAGAAGTCATGCCAAGCAGCTCGAATGGTTGAATTGAGATGATGTATAGGGAAAGCTATGAATGTGGGAGGTTGAGAATTGCCACCCTCTTTTCTAATTATCTTGTCTCACAGTCAGAGGCTGATTATCGGGCATTGCCTCTGGGAGTGGAGGTCTGTCTATGGTGAAGACTGAACTGTGAATCAGTGGATTGAAGACTACAAGCGCGGGGGCATGGAGATCCTTAGTGCAAGTAGTGCATTAACTGCAGTCTCAATTTTATCATGGCCGCAGAAAAGAACAAGCTCCAAAATGGTTTCTGCTGTGTACAATTTGGATTTTCGTTCCATTAAAAGAAGTACATCGAATAAGGTTAAGGTAGAGAAGTTGAATTGGGTCAGCTCAGTTGGGGATGGTTCAGTATGTACACTAGTGACTTCTCTGATATGGGGACTTACAGAGAAAGCAGCCATTGCCCTTGAACCAGTTGGGCGCTTTGATGCAGAGGGTCCAGTGAATGATGTGGCTGCCTTCCTGGACAAGTACCCATTTTTTGCGTTTGGAGTCTCGTTTGTGATATTTTTTGTGATTCCTTTGCTAAGAGATCAAGTCGATAAATCCATCAAATGGGCTACAGCAGAAGAAGCTTATTCCAAACTGAGGGATGAAAAAGAATCCCAACTGGTAGATATTAGAACTGTGGACGAGATCAATGATATGGGTTCTCCAGATTTTTCGAGTTTCAACAAAGAAATTGTACAAGTAACCTATGAAGGAGATGATATTGCTTTTTTTGGTGAGATGCTGAACCGATTCAAAGAACCAGATAAAACCACATTGTACATTCTTGACATGTAAGCTCCAATGTCACGTAGTTTTTTCTTAAAATTTGAACTACTATAACTGTAGATTTCAATTGTGAAGTAGAATATAAGTGTGATAATGGTACAAGGGAATTGCACCGATGTGGGCAATGCGTTGATATACAGGTATGATGGAAAGTCAATGGAAGTAGCCCAGATGCTCACACGAAATGGTTTCAAAGCAGCATATGCAATCAGAGATGGATTCCAAGGAAGTAATGGTTGGCAGGTAAGTTATTGTTTATAAGCTGTTTCTTCTTTATTGAATGTAGAATTCAACTGCTTAAAGGTATGGGCATTAGGTACTTTGGTTGTATTTAACTTGGCCAGGTTTCTGTAATTCCTAAAGTTACTCGTATACCGAATTGGTATCTGGTTCAGTCGTGACATAAGAAGCAATCCATATTGGAAAGAATCGAAGGAAAATACCAGTTGATTCCATTATACCAGTTGATTCCATTTGAAACTAAGTTTCTAATGATGACCGGAAACTTAGAAGCACTCTTTAGTTTATAAAATTGGGTTTCGATCTCTACTAGGCTGAGTTATTTGCTGATTCAAAAAGTTATCGGATAAACATACAAATATAGTTGGACTGCTAGTAGCATGAAAATGCAGCTTCATTGTAGGGTCAAAAACAGCACGATGGAGTTATCTTAACTGTGATATCTTTTACATATTTGACTTTCTCTCAAAAAGCATGTAATTAATAAAAACAGCATCTCATTTCAAGTTCACATACAAAAGTTATGACAGTTGCAAATTGCAAGACAAGCTTTCATTGATGGGCTTTCCGTGGCCCAATTTTATTTACAGATTTAACCTTGGTCGATTTTCTCTCTAATGGGACTATATCACAGCTGACAGGAACTGTTGTCAAACATGTCACATAGCATACAAAATGGCAAAACTGAAAGGTTATCTGGGGACTTGAAATGTTTCTCCTTCTTCTTCTGTGCGTGGAAGGCATTGTCTTCCTCCTCAGTCAAATCATGTAATCGTTTCTAGAATAAATGCACCCATTAGGCTATGTAGTGGTAACTTCTTCCCTGTTGGAAAGGCAAGGAAGAATGTTGTGGAGATCATAGTTGGCAGACTCTGACTTAATTTGGCAAACCCAAAATGTGTGACTCGGCAAAAAGCTCGGCAACTAAAAAAATTGCTTAATTTTTTTTCTAAAAATAAACATTTCTTTTGCAAAATTCAATGCCAAATGTATAAAATGAGTCCATCAAGAGTACAAAAGTGTTTTTTATTAAATTTGATTCATTTGAATAAAAATTGAGTACATAATTGCTTCGTCATGTGGAATCCTGATACACTAGTTAGCTGGCAACTATTATGAATTTATATTGGTTGCCTTAATTTAGGAAGAATGTTGTGGAGATCATAGTTGGCAGACTCTGACTTAATTTGGCAAACCCAAAATGTGTGACTCGGCAAAAAGCTCGGCAACTAAAAAAATTGCTTAATTTTTTTTCTAAAAATAAACATTTCTTTTGCAAAATTCAATGCCAAATGTATAAAATGAGTCCATCAAGAGTACAAAAGTGTTTTTTATTAAATTTGATTCATTTGAATAAAAATTGAGTACATAATTGCTTCGTCATGTGGAATCCTGATACACTAGTTAGCTGGCAACTATTATGAATTTATAATGGTTGCCTTTGAAAATCATCATCATAATTCATAAATTGCATATTACAACATTCTACATCTTCCTCTTCCCTAATCTAGTGAAAACTTGGGGAGAGGTTCTAATCCTTGCACTGTGCTGCAACTCCATGCTTGGCATAGAAGGTTGTGTTTGTGGCTTTGGCTTGATCTCCATCCTGCTACTAGATGGCAATGACTCCTCCTCTACTTCATCAATGTCACCCAATGACAATCCAGGAGCTCCCTCTATTCTAGTCACATCCTCCATTGCCTTCCTCTCAAAATCAAGAATCTCATCTGCAGTAAATAATGGGGTCTCCTCATCCTGCCTTATCCAATCACTATAAGGATCAATAACATCCAAATCAATGATCTCCTTTGATTTGTCCTCCACCTTTCTTGTATGAAGCCAAAGGTTGTATTGTACAAAGACAAGGTCATTGATGTGTTTTTGAGTTGATTTATTCTGCTTCTTTGTGTCAATGGCCTTGAACAAACTTTAGTTGCACTTATAGGAAGAAGCAAGACAAAGTTGAAACAAGATGCGGAGGGCTAATCTTTGAAGATTTGGGGTATTTGCACCCCAATCTCCCCATTGAGAACCTACAAAATATGATATTCAAGAGTTAGTAAGAAAACCATATTTTATCAATAGTTGTAGATTTGAAATTTGCAACTTGTAAGATGCATGTAAAGACTCTAGCTTTTGTTACTTGGTGATTAAGTGGTTCTTCCTTGGATAGCAATTGCCCAAAAAAAAGAGCTTCCCCCTACCACTCTTGTAATTCTGCAATTCCTGAACAATGAGGTCTCTCTCCTCAACCTCAAGTACCATGTTCTCAATGCATGTCTTGAGGCCCTCCATAACCTCTCCATTAGGATTTGTGAAGCTTTCCAAATAGAAAAAACCGAGGTTGAGGAGGTTTCTAATTGCATGAATGGGTTGGTGGAGTCGATTTTTCCACCTCCAATCAATGATCTCCTAAATGGGATCAAATTTAAGTTTGTCCCCCTTGTAATAGTTTTAGATGGACTTTTTGACCCTATCCATGGCCTCATAAATGTACCCCATTAGGTTTTGATCCCTATCTACAAGCGCAAAACTCTAACCAAGGGCTCCAACGCCTACAAATACAAACAAATTAAAGTCATAAATTTATAATGAAAGTAAATACTTTTAAAGTTTAAAAATAAAAGATTCAATTTGAATTTTAGATCGAAGTTTTGAAGTTGCATTGACAATTTCTATAGCTCTTTGTGCAAAGAGGTTATCAAAGACTATCCTTGCAATTCTCTCTCATTTAGACTTCTTTGAATATGATGAGTCTAGCCATGCTTGAATCACAAACATTTGTTTCAAAGAAGTCAACAAACCAATAATGCTTTGCAACATTAGAAAGATCGTTGTAAACCTTCCGACACTTGATCACATTAGCTCTTTCCTTTTGTTGTGATCTCATCAAACTAAGAACCCAAGGGTGATTATAATTTTTTTTTATTTTATATTTCTTGTATCTTCTACAACTGGTCTCATCCAATCAATTTTTGCTATTTCCTCCAAATGAAGGGCAAGGCAATGTGTTGCACCAAGGCCCAAGAGAGTGATCAATGCCTCTACTAGAGCAATCTCCTAGCCGTTACATACCCTGCTGCATTGTCAATTATAATTTGCACTACATTCTCTATGCCCACCTCTAAAACAACTTCCTCCAACATTAGGCTCAAAGTTTGACTCTTCAATTTTCCGATTCATCATTCTCCTAAAATAAACTATAGACAAAAATGAGGTGAACGACCTTTCAACTTCTATGCTCATGTGCACACAAAAACAAATAAAAATTGTTTTATGTACAATACAAAACTATAATATTTTGGATCAATATTCCTAGCATACCCTGCATGGCCCAAAGTCCATCTTCATCTGCATTTCATTCTTCACTTTTGCTTCATTTGTAGGAGTCCTCTAAATTTCTGAATTTGACTTGATCCAAAGGCTTTGTCAATATGTTTGCTATCTGTTTACTGTGGGACAATAAATAGGATAATCTGATAAAGTATCTTCTGTGTTGTAAGCATTCTTAGATGGTGATACTTCACCTCCATGTGTTTTTGTCTTTGCATCAAGTACACAAATCTTTGTAATTCTGATGGCATTTTGATTATCCATATTCAACTCTTTAGGACCATTTTGACAATTCCGCAACTCTTTAAGATCCTATGAAGATGTACTAACACTTTCAAAGCATTCCATGCTGCAGTGTACTCTGATTCAGTTGTAGAATTACCCATTGTATCCTGTTTCTTGCAACATCAAGCTATTGCACCTTGCACACTACGACCATAATCTGCATTTGAAAAATCTACAAGCCTGAAATTCTTGTTTCTCCTATATTCTATGCCCAGGGATTTTGTACTGTTCAAGTATCTCAAAACTCTTTCAGCTGCGAGCCAACAACTATTTTTGCTTCAATCATGCATCTGGACAAAATATTAACTACAAATTAATATCAGGTCTAGTATTCAACAAATAGACCAAGCCTCCAATCAGTTGCCTACACTTCGTATAATAAATCAATTTACCTCTGCCGTCCTTTAAAAGTTTCAAAATAGTTTCCATAGGCAATAGAGATGATTTACAATCTTCCCTTTTAAATTTTTTCAAGAGGTAACATATGTTATTTTTTATGTGAAATAAAAATACAATGATCTTGCTGTCTTACTTCCATTCCCAGATAATAGTGCAAAATTGCAAAAGGCTCAAATCAGTGATTTCAAACTCTTCTTTTAATATTTTCTTCACCTCATTAAGTTGTTTTCTCTCATTTCTACCTAGCAAAAGATCATCAGCATACAAAATAAAAATTATAAATTTGTTTCCTTGCATTTGAATGTGGAGTATCATTAGATTCACTCTGCATAAAACCAATTTGCTGCAAATAACTACCAATTGATCTTTGCATAACAGCCTCTAGGTGCTTGTTTCAAAGTACACAGCTTTAGTCAAGCACCTTAACTTGCTTTCTAATCTGTTCACTTCGAATCCTTGTGGCTGTGAAATGTAGACAACTGCTTGCAAATAACCATTAAAAAGATCACTTATATCATTGATTTGATATACATTCCTATTTTGTTGTGCTGCAAGGGCTGAAACCATTTTCACTCTGCCCCACTTGGTTGAAGGAGCAAAATTCTCCCTATAATCGATGCCTTCTTTATGAGCATACCCCTTGGTTATTAATCTTGTTTTGTACTTGTTCATTGATCCATCTGCCTTATGCTTCAACCTATACACCCATTTGCTCCTAATGGGTTTTTCTCTAGGGGGACAGTCTACAAGATTCTAAGTCCTTTTTTTCATGATGGACTCATACTCACTCCTCTACAAAAGTCAATGCACAAACATTAGTCAACAAAGTACCTATACACCCGTTTGCTCCTAATGGGTTTTTCTCTAGGGGGACAGTCTACAAGATTCTAAGTCCTTTTTTTCATGATGGACTCATACTCACTCCTCTACAAAAGTCAATGCACAAACATTAGTCAACAAAGTATAGTTTACCTGGTATGATTCCTTCATCAGGTCTAACTGAAGTAATCTGCTGTTTTGCCCACTTGAGTATATGAGCAACTCGGCAACTTCGTTTTACCTGTGAACTTTTCTAATATCTTCCACTTCATGAGATTGAGATGAAACCTCTTTGTCACATGAAACTAGTATTTACATCATTAGTACTAGAATCTATATAATTTGATACAAGTGAATCTCTTACCATACTAGAATCACCATTCCGAGTTGATGATTCTGGAGATCTATCATTTTTGCTCCAACCAATAGTATACCAGACTCTCCTTACTGGGATGAACTTTCTTGCTTTCCTCACTTTTTGTTTTCTGATTTTTTTCTTGACCTATATCACTCTTTTCTCAAGTTGAGAATCATCCATACTATCTAGTTTTAAAAAATTGACATCTCTATTGATTATAATTTTTTTATTGCAATCAACTTCAATTTATCACCTTTGTTGTCATCATAATAGCCAATAAAAATACTTTTGACACTCCTAGCTTCTACTTTCATCCTAAGCTCACCATGAAGTAGTGCATAACATGTTGAACCATAAACTTTTAAATGTTTTGCCTTTGCTTTGTACCCATACCAAATGTCAAAAGGTGTCACTCCGTCCAATGTTGAAGTTGGACATATCATCCTCAAATAGATTGTTGTGTCTACTGCATCTGCCCATAAGCAATTATCTAGATTCTTATGTTTCAACATAGATCTAGCCATATCTTTGTGTCTAGTTCATTCCTTTTGCTATCCATTCTGCTGTAGCGTGTGAGTGCTAGTGAAGTGCTTCCTTATGCCATGCTCCTCATAAATATCCCAAAACTCATCATAAATGTATTCACCACCATTATCTGATCTCAAAGTCAATATATTCTTGTTAGATTGATTCTCAACTAGGTCTTTAAACTCAACAAACGTAGATAAAACAGCTGATTTGTTCTTCAATAAATACACCCATGTCATATGAAAATAGCCATTGATAAAAAGTACAAAATATCTATTCCCTTTATGTGTATAAGAACCCATATCACAAATATCACTATGAATCAATCACAAAATTATGTTAGCCCTCCAACTTTATTGTTGTGGAAACCTTTGATGATTTTGTTTATCCATTATGCATGCTTCAAAAAAAATTCTCTTTTACCGTATCTTTCCTTTACAAATCAGACAAACTATGCAAATTCAAATGCCCATACCTGAGATGGCATAACTTCTTAAGATCCACATTCTTTTATTGTGCAATTTCTACATGTTCCTCTTCTCTTGGTATGATTTTGCAATGCCTTCTAATCAAATTACCATCGGTATATCTTGTATACTCAATTTTATATCCATTTTGAATATAATTTCACCAATCCATCCTCAAGCACAATTTGCTAACTCAATTTCCTTCTTGTCACCAAAGACATCAAATTCTTTCTCAAAGGAGGAACATACCATACATCATAGTAAAAACTTAAGTATCATTAGGAAGTTTTACCTCCGCTCGTCGTATGCCAACTACTCTAAGAATTGTCTTGTATATAAGTCTGACAGAGTTCAAATTTTCCTTTGGATACTTCCAAAAGATATCCTTCTCAAAAGTCATATGTTAGGTTGCTCTTGTATCTATGTTCCACAAGAATTTCCTGCACATGCTACTTCTACTGCAGTGTAAGTAGATTCATAATTCCCATCATCAACAAAATTTGAATTGTCATTATCATCAGTATCACCATATTGTGCATAAATAGCAGAAACTTGCTTCTTTGGGATCTTCTCAGAAGGCATGCTACATTCAATAGTGTAATGTTGAATCTTTCCACATTTGTAGCAAGTGATTTCTCTCTTGCTTTGGCTTTGGCCTCTTCCTATTCCTTTATTGTGTCTTCCTCTTCCTATAGAATAATTATCTCCGTCATGCCCTACATGATGATCACATGTGTATCTGCCACCTCTACCAAAGTGATGGAAACCTTTATCTCTTCCATCATTGTTGTATGTGCCTCTACTTCTACCTCTGTTTGAACTGCTATAACTTGTGACAAAAAGATTCTTCTTACTTGTATGCTGAATTAATCTCATAAAGTGTGCCACATTTCCATATGCTCAATTTATTTGTTGGTCACAATGTTTCAATGAAATTTCTATAAGAATGAGGAGGACCATTCAATGACATTTAGTTCTATCATCTACTGCATCAAAACCTGCTTTCCCAATTTGTGAGTGGATATTTTTTGTTTTAGATAAATATTCGCTTACTTTTCCTATTTTGTAACATTTTTTTATTATACAACTATAGCATTAGATCAATCTGCCTGTATTACAGCTGCTTGTCATACAAATCACTAAGTGTGTGCCATGCCTCCCAACTATTTTTTGATGAGTCCTGGTGAACATTGAGAATGTGCAAAGCCATTGAATAATTAAAGTGCGTTTGATTTTATAAACCAAATGCAGCCTTCTAGTAGCATCAATAGGAATAGTAGGTCAATTTTTATCTTCTACTAATTCTCACAAATAATTGAAAATAAAGTTCCTTTTAACACCCTTTTCCATTCTATGTAATTTTTTGCTATTTAACTTATTTGAGTTGGTGAATAGTCAAGAAATGCTCAACATCATTATAAGAGTAAATTAACAAAATGAAGACCCAAAAAATGAATGAAACCCTTCAAAAAATACTCAATGAACCCAGTTAATCCTCCCACCTTATAACTACCCAAAATACTTTCTTTTAAACCTGAGGCAAGGAAATAGCAGCAACAGTTCATATCCAAATTCTTTTCCTGTGCTTTTTGTTTTCAGCAATAAGTTGAAAAAACAAACAACACAATGAAGGATGGCTGAACAAAATAGAGATCACCATCATCAAACACCAATATTTTAATCACCAGATTATCCATGCAGCCCTTCGGGAAGTCTTTCATCCATACAGCTAATGCCTTTAATCAATAAGGCTCCAATACCACATGTACAAAATAGAGACGGTCTCCCCAAGTACTCTTTGGGCTGAGACAATTTTACTAATCTCAACAAAAGGATTATGAAGTTTGTGATGGATGTCCATATACCATCCCATACTCATACAAGCTCAATAAAGGTGAAAAACTAATGCAAGAAGAAGAGTTGATTCTTCATGCTCCTTATTCTCCTAAAATACACTAAAGACAAAAATTAGGTGGACGAACTTTCAACTTCCATCCTCATGTGCACTTAACGGCAAATAAAAATTGCATTATGTACAAAATAAACCTATTATACTTTGGATCAATATTCCTAATATGGCACCTAAAGTCATATCACATGGCAGGTACAGAACTTCTTAAGCTAGGAACCTAAAGTCATATTCCAAGGTGGTTTTTCTGTTGCTCTTCACAATCTCATTATGGTGAAATGAAGACAGAAATACATGATAAAGACTCTTTATATTTTCAACCATAGTTTGCACCATTGTTGATCAGCTATCTTGCTTTCTGCTCCACACTTAGCAATTTGATGCTCAAGATCCTTTATCTTTGCGTGATTATCGTTGATTTGCTTGAAGTCTAAAGATTCAAGTTTCAAAATTTTCACAATTTCCATAGTTCATCCAAGGTTGTTTTTTCCTTGTCCTTAACAATCTCACTAGGATGAAATGAAGACAGAAACACATGATATAAATTCTTCATATTTTCAACCATAGTTTGCACCATTGCTGATTAGCTATCTTGTATTCTTCTCCACACCTGGCAATTTGATGCTCAAGATCCTTGATCTTTTGAGATAATCATTCACTCAAAGCCTAAAGATCCAAGCTTGATTAATTCTTACTGTAATATGAATGTATAACCTTGGTCCAGAAGATCAAACAACTTAAATGCTTCCTTCATGTCCTTTGGAGTTGATTTGCCATGCAAATACTGTCATAGCTCAGGTGCAAAATATTGGGTCAATGTTACTATTGCTGGATCTTCCCTAACATAGAATGTACCTTGCTTTCCTTTTTCCTTTGGAGGAGCTTCAATCCCAGTAATGGTCCATCACCCTTCTTTATCTCACCTTTGTTGGCACCTTGGTCGTTCATCTGCTGCCCTTGCTTGTTGCCATTCAATGGGACTTATTAGATTTCCCTTGAGTTATATTCACCTATTGCTTGGATTCAAATATTTTGTGAATTTTGATGTTTTTTTCTTGCTCCTAAAGTAACGTCTCCCATGGTTCATCTAAGGTGATTTTCTTTGTCTCCTTCATAATTTTATAGGAGTGAATTAAAAACAGAAATACATCTACAGCTTCTTTAGATTTTCAATCACAGTTTGCATGACCTATTGATATGTTATCTTGTATTCCACTCCACAGTCAGCAATCTGATGCTCAAGATTCTTGATTTTTATTGGATAATTGCTGATCCACTCAAAGTCTAAAGGTTCAAGCCTATTATACTCCCATTACAATATGAATGCATGACCCTGACCCAAAAATAAAAGACCTTCAATGCCTCCCTCGTGTCCTTTGGAGTTGCTTTTCCATGTAAATGGTGTCATAGCTTAAGAGCAATAAACCTAGTCAATGTTGCCCTTGCTTAATAGTCCCTATCATAGAATGCAGCCTTCTTTTCTTCTTTCTTTGAAGTGGCCTCAATCCCTCTAACAACATGCTACAGACCTTGGGCCATGAAGACAAGTTGCATTGTCTTTGTAAATTCCTGGTAGTAATGTCCACATAACACTAGTGCGGAAGCATCATCTACCTAGTATATCTTAGGATCAATCCCTTTTTAAAAAGTCTCTAAAAGCCTCAATATGGTATTACCACTAGAAGAGCTCAAAATCACCTTTCCGATGCTTGAAAATGGTGTAAACTGAAGAATGCATTGTGAAGTTATGCTCCAACACAAATTGGCCTCCAAGTGTGCTCAAAATCCCAAAAATAAGCAAAAAGTAGAAATTCAGATACAAATTTTAAAATTTGAAAGGAAATTATCTGTGTGCCAAGAGTCCTGCTTTGTTGCTTTGCTTGCCACTTGTCATATATGATATGCTGGATTTTGTTGGCTGGATCAACTATAAATAATAGAAAATATGGCCCAATGACACTCAAACATGTGTTGGCAACCTGTAGCCACTAGGGAGATTTTTTATCCATATCACTTATCTTTTCAACATTATAAAAATATTGTATGAGTTTGTCAGAATGTACCATGTGGCACCATAGAATTATGCCATATCACTATCCAAACCACCACTTTACCACAAAATACAAGTAAATTTTGATTGTCAAGGGTTGAACCTACCACATTTCTCAAGTGAGGTAAACACATTAGACGGGTTGGATGGGCCTTGTGCCTATCCCTTTTATAGTGTGGCGGTCTTTTAAACAAAGATCCGACACATGGAATGAGGTCATATGAAGAATCAACTGCTTTGCACACCCCCTGTCTGAATGGTGCATAGTCACTTGGTGTGGCCAATAGTCCTGGCATCAGCTTTGTGGTTGCCAATTGTTTCTTTCTCCCAAATCTTCCAATTTGGATTTGAGGCCTCAAACAAAGGAATTTTTTAATTTTTTGTAAGGAATATAAAAATGTGGAACAGATCTTAGAGATTCCGTCTCCAAGAAAGATTTCCTGTAGAAACTCTAATCTTCCTACATGGACAATTCTTGCACAAGACAAGCAAAAAAGCAGCTATTCACACCTCCAGTTTGCATAAGCTTCTACAGATCTACCGTGAACATTTCCTTTGAACCACCCATATATTGAATTGTGATTCACTTTTCAAAAATCCAGTCCCTAACAAACTAGCCTAAATAGACCAAATTCCTATTGTTTTCTAATATGCCTTTCATTGAACTGTGTGATTATAAAAAACAAAACTTTAGGTTAAAAAACCACAGGCTTTACTGCCATGTGAGTGTTTAAATGCAATATTCATAATTAACAAAAAGTAAATATTCACAATATGCATTGAAAATTTTGAACATAGAGAATTGAGGATGAATCCCTAAAGGATTCCAAAATCACAATATATTCAATAAGAATAGATGACAATTTTATGTGGATAATGGGTGCACACAACTACTAATTAGTTTAATTTAATACCCATTCAATTACAAATTTTTAAGGTTGGAGCCTACATGCCTACATGCATTTAAATATGCTTCATAAATTAAGGATCTACAAATGGCCCGATAACAGAGACTTCCATCTACTCTTTAACAAATTGTGCAGACAGAGTTGAAAATTGATACTTCTGAAGGACAAATAAATCATCTATTACTTGGGATGATTAACCTCTTCCATTGTTTGATGGAAATTTCCGGGTAAAGGATAGCTTGTTTTATAGGAAAGAATGAATTTTTGAGATACTAGCTTGTTAAAAATATTCTATTGTTGAAGGAGCAGCTGATTTCTGCTTTCAGAGTAAGGGGGATGCCATTGAGATACATGTGAGCTTTATGCATACAGAAAATATAAAGAGTGCTAAGTTTGTTTTTTTTTTTGAACTCGTTATAAATTTGCCCAAGTTACAATTAATTGGAACTTGTCAAACTATGAGAAAATATTAATAAAGATTATGCATTGTGTTACCCAGGCAGTTGAAGAAAA
>VDFB02000209.1:0-19461 GCA_007258455.2 Sequoia sempervirens
GAGGCTATCTCTTGGAAGACGGTTGGTTTTGGGCTGAAGATAGAAGGCGGTTTAGCATCGAGTTGGTTGAGAGTAGAGGAAACGCGTCACTAGTGCACTCCGGTTTATGGGGCTGTATCCTAAGCTTACCGTGCCGTTATCAGATTGAGGGTGGTGCCTACGTGGAGCTTACAGATGTTCAGTCAGAACTCCGGGCACTCATTCATATCATTTTCAGTGGGGAGACAGTTGGCTGTAAGGTTACTCAGCTTACAGTCATGTCAACACTTTTCGATGAAGCAACGAGGAGCAGAAGGGAACTTCAGTCTCAGATCACAGCTGGTGAGGACATGTTGCATCGACATAGCATCCTTCGTCAGAGTCTCATCGCTCCGGACAGTGACACAGTCAACAATCTCATTGAGGGGTTGATTGCTCGAGATCACACATAGTGAACTTCAGTTCCCACTTCTCAGAATAGACGTCACACACACGAGTTAAACTGGATGTTACCCTTTTCAGTTAACTCGGGGTTGTCATCACATGCATACCTATTCTGAGAATCGCCTTGTTCACTTGGAGTTGTATTTAGGGTTTTCGTTAACTGATGATAGTCTTCCAGTTAACTTGCTTTCAATAAGGGCGTGCATGCTCGCACAGATGTCCATTTTTAGATTAGATGTTTCAGTTAAAGGGTAGTTGCCCGATTAAGCTGTATAGTTGCTAATTAGGGTTTGGCGCATTGCTTGCATGCATTGCAGGAACTATAGATAACACAAGGTGATTTTAGGGTTCCCTACACCTTGATGTATATAAATAAGAGCTTACGCTCATTTGTAAATAACTTTTGCTTGAGAGAGGAATATATGCTGTGCCCACCTTGCCCTCAATATTACTCTTTTTCGTATTTGTTCATGTGTCTTCACTATTGCAATTGATTGTTATACCACCTAGGGTTTCGAAAGATTGTGATGCTGAATTCTTTCCATAGATTAGGTATATCTGTTTGAACATCTTTATCATTGAAATCAATTGTTATACCACCTAGGGTTCCAAAAGATTAAAGTGATAAGGCTGTTTTGTGTTAATTTACTGTTGTGATCGATCGTTATACCACCTAGGGTTTCGAGAAGTTGCAGCAATAAATCTGTTTGTGAATCTTTATCAATATAATTGAAGGTTATACCACCTAGGGTTTCGTGAGATTATAAAGATAAAGGCTGTTTTGTGAAGGCTTTGCTGATTCGATCAAGTGTTATACCACCTAGGGTTTCGTAAGATCGTCTTAGTAAATTCTTAAAACTGTTGTGCCCAATAAGTTGGTTTAGATTGAGATGATAGTTGTGCCCACCTTGCCTTCAAGTAGAGAGTCTAAACCCGCTTATCGTCAGATAGTCAAACCTTGCTCCGTTTCCTCTTGCTCTGTTTTCCTGAGGAGATTGGATAGATATAAGTTGTAGTTTAGTTGATTTGCAAAACCAGAGAAAACTCAGCTGCAACGTAAAAGTTCTTTCAAGAAAGTCTTGCGCCTCTAGCAGCTGAAACAAAAAGACAGGAAGTAGTTTTAGCTTATTTTTCCTTTGCAAAGTATATTTGTCAAAGTATATCGAGGGAGCTTCCCCTCCATAATTCGAAGAGCACTCATTGCGTAGTGTGCATAGGCTGTTCATAACAACTTGTACTCCAAAGGTGTTAGTTGTTACGCCAACACAGACTTAGCCAAATTTCATGAAAACTTAAGCTAAAACCTCTGCCGGGACCTCTGTTCATCCTCTGACACTGGTTGACTGACTTCTCCGATTGATTGGCTGACAGGTGCATTGCAGAGCTGAGTAAAAACTAATCAAAAGATATCTTGAGACTGCACATCATAAAACTGACATCTGAAGGCTCAAAAATCCAAGCGCCTTTTTGAAAAGTTGCGCTTTTTCTCAGACTTAGTCAAATTTTGACTTGTGTATCTCGAACGAAGGGAAAAAATAAATCCTTCATAACTTCTGATTTATCAATTTTCAAGACTGAAACTCAGGTTCACTGCGAAGCTAACCTCATTCTGCACGACAGCTGCAAAGGCACATTTCCCAAGAAAACATCATCTGAAGGGTGAAAAACAAGGGCGCCCTTTTCAAAAGCTGCTCTTTTCATTCCAGACTTAGCCATTTTGGAACTGACTAGAATAATATAAAAAACCTTGACTGCAAGCTGCTGAGTCATCTTCTGATCTGACGGAGACAGGCAACGGAAAGCTGAAAGTAACACGAACACATTAACCATCTGAAATCATCAGAAAGAAAGCATTAAAGACCTGAAAAGCTTGGGCGCCTTTCTCAAAATGTGCTCTTTTGCTAATTTCTTCTGACTAAGATTTGACCCTACGTTTGACCTCAGGTTCAGGCACTTCAGCAACTCAGATTCACCCACTGACGGATGCGTTGCGAAGCTCGAACAAAAGTGAGACAAACCTCTTGGGTGGCAGTTAGCCAAAAACCTACATCTGGCACCTCAAAGAGATGGGCACCTTTCTGAAAAGCTGCGCTTTTCACCAGTGTTAGCCAATTCTCGCTTTCACCTCGTTTTGCACCGTAACTTCCGTAACTTGCCCGAAACAGGTCCGTTTGACAGGCTTGATAGCTCACTGCGAAGCTGACGTGATGCCGGACAAAAGTCTGCTGGAGGTGACAAACCCTAAAAACAGGATCTGAGCCCCTAAAAGATAGGGCGCCCATTTGAGAATGTGCTCCCTTCTCCAGAGAGAAAATTTTGATGTTTTTCGTTCAGATTTTCACTTTTCTTAAATCTCTTCGATAACAGACTGACATGACACTGACACCGACTCCATATTTGAAAGCCCCAAAAATGACCATTTGACAACACTTTAACAAAAATAAGACTCAATTAAGCAAAATGCCTTAGTGAAGCAAAAATTTTGGTTTTGGGTACAACATATAATATTGGTTTTTTTTTCTAAATAATACTTAGATTTGTTTATTTATTAACTAAAACATAGTCATATTTATATAATATTAGTTTCTTGTAAATATTAGTTTTGTTTTTATGATATTCATAATTAATAATATTAATTGTTCTATGATAATTGTATTATGATTATAATATGATCTATGATAATTATAATTATAATAATAATATTTAAATGGCAATTACTTATTTTTATATTTTTATATTTATTCGATTTTGTTATTTGTATTTCAATATCTCATATTTAGCGTTACAATTTTGGGGGACATGACAAAAGTACTAAGTGTAATGTCCCCTTTTGGGATATTCCTTGATTTAGGCCTGCAAAACAATAATAAACACTAAAAACTAATATTCGCAATAACAAGTATCAATTTTATGATTATATTCAGATTAATACATAAAATAGTATAATGTTGAGAACAATACACCATAACTAAAACATTATAATAGTTAGATCCATAGTTTGCGGACTCGGCCGACTCGCCGCGGACTCGCCGCGGACTCGGGAGTCCCTACCCTGGCCGAGTCCACTCGCCGCGGACTCGGGAGTCGAGTCCAGGGGAGTCCTGGGTCGGGACTCGGGAGTCCAACCTCAGGACTCGGAGAGTCCTGAGGTCAGACTCGGGAGTCCCAACTCAGGACTCTCCTGTGTGGCTGGGAGTCCAAAGGGGTTGAAAAGAGTCCTGAGGTTGGACTTGGGAGTCCCAACCCAGAACTCTCCTGTGTAGCTGGGAGTCAAAAGGGGTTAAAAACCCATGTTTTTTTTAACTTTTTCTTTCATTTTAACACTCAAGTTTGTGAAATAGAGGTCTGCAAATTGAATTGGGGTTGAAAGAAGCCAAGATTATATGTAAACATTTATAATCTTATGATGTTATACATTGAAACTATGAGTATTTGATGACTATGAATGATTAAATTTCAATTATTGAGTGTTTGATGATCATATGACATGTAATATTTGAATTATGAGTGTTTGATAATCAAATTAGGCTCTTATGTTCTCTAAATGCATTAATTTGTTCTTGTTTTTTTGTAAAACTACGGTTTTTTTTTTTGCCGAGTCCTAGCCAAGTCTTTTCCCGAGTCCGTGCCGAGTCCCGAGTCCGAGTCATATTTTTGGGCTGCCGAGTCCACGGCGAGTCCGAGTTTTCCAACTATGGTTAGATCTATAGTTCATATCATCATTAGCATTTAAATTCAAAATAACTTTACATTTCTAAAGATTAGTCCAAGCCCAAGGCATATTTCGATAGTCAGTCCTATTAGTAATTTCTTGAAATATTTACAAACTGCAATCTCAAGGACGGTTGTCCTTGTATTGTGATAGCATGGGTGGATCCTTTTCCATCCATTTTAGGGTGGCATACTTGAGAAGACCCTCGAGCCCAGGAGTACTCATACGCCCCCCAGCCCCATAAGCACTGCATCTTGGGAGTGGTGCACTTGAGAAGTCACTCTCAAGCCTAGGAGCTCTTATCCACCTCCTAGACCACGAACATGGCAGTATCTCACATCCACACCATCCCTTAGTCCACCTTGGAGACGCTACATCCTCCTCAATCAAGCCCAAGAGCACTCATATGCCTCCCAGCCCACAAGCGTTGCATCTTGGGGTGGCATGCTTGATAAGATGCATGAAGACTACTTCTCTCAACAAACCCTGGAGCACTCATACACCTCCCAGCCACACAAGCGCTGCATCTCGAGGGTGGCGTACTTGATGAAGGCAAAGCCAATACTTCCCATCTCGTGAACCCGAAAGGTTGATCATCCTCCCTATTTGTAAACACTTCTCTAAATTCAAAATAGATTGCTAAAGGAATCTTATTATATTAATTGTTAATCAAATATCATTTTATTATGCAATTATAATACACACACACACACACATATATATACATACATACATAAATATATACATAGTTATTCCAAATTATATTTTTAAGACTTACTTCCCAATGATATTCTTGCTAAAAATAATGTTTATTCCAATAGATCTCTTACAATTCCAATTTCTTATTTCTCTTTTCCAATTCCTTTCATTTTTCCACTTAATCAAATATTCTAGAATAACTTTGTTCCTTAGTGTTTTCTCTCTCATATCAAGGATAGCCTCAGGTTCCAAGATTAATTTTCCTTCGTCATTAAGAGGGGGTAACTCTGGACATGGTATGACATGTTTCCCTAACACCTTTTTGAGGCGAGATACATGGAAGGCATTATGAATTCAACTATTTGTCGATAATTCCAATTCATAGGCAACTTCGCCAATCCTTTGTATGATTTTATGTGGGCCATAGAATCGATGCTTGAGTTTCTCAGCACCACTTCCTTTAATAGAGGGTTGTTTGTAGGATTGCAATCTTAGGAAGACTAAGTCTCCTACTTCAAATGTTCTTTCAATTCTTCTTCGATCAGCATATATTTTTTGTTGATTATGTGTGTGGTGTAATTTATTTTTGAGTGTATTTAAAATGCCTATACTTGTTGCATCAAGTCTCTAGCTCTTGGAACTAGACTTTCACTAAGAATTAAATCTCCAAATGATGTCACTTCATACCCATATAAAGCTTTGAAAGACTCATCCCTATTGACATGTGATGAGTGGTATTATAACAATACTCTACAAGATGTGGCCATTTGGTCCATGCATTTTGCTGTCCTATGACATAGTTTCTTAATTATCCCTCAATTACTAACAATTTCAGTTTGCCAAAAGATTTGTGGGTGATAACTTGTACTTGGGGAAAGCTCGCTTCCAGCTAGTTTGAAGAGCTCTTGCCAAAACAAACTAAGAAATCTGCTATCTCTATCATTGACAATGTTCTTGGGTAAACCATGTAGTTTAAAATTTTCTCTAAAGAAGATATTTGCTACTTGGGGTGCTTTATACTCAATAGATATTGCAAGAAAATGGGCATACTTAGTCAATCAATCCACCACGACATATATGCAATATTTTCCTTGTACGTTAGAGAGTCCTATAATGAAAACCATCAAGATACTTTCCCATTTTTTATTAGGTATGGGTAAAGGCTGAAGTAATTTGGAGGGGAATTATTGTTCTATTTTATTCTTTTGACACACCATACATTTCCTAATGTGTTTCAAGACATCTCCTTTAAGACCTTTCCAAGAGAATCTCTCCCTTATTTGTTTGTAAGTTTTATGGTATCCTTGATGACCTACTTGCTCTCATGATTGTTGTAATGTCCCCTTCTCGTGCTTGACTTCTTTTGTTGACCGTTGGCCTATTCTAGAGACCCGTAGGCTTCTCGGTGGTGAAAATTAGGGTTTCTTGGTTGGTGGTTTCTGGTGCTCACGGATTGGTAATTGATCTACGGATTCCTTCTGGGTTTTTTGTGAGCTTTTCGGTGATGTGTTCTTCTCGGCATTCTAAGCACTTTCACGAATTTACTATTTTTAGTAAATTCTATTTCTGGCAGTGGTCCTGTTGGCTTCGGCACAGTTGGCTCTCATCTTCAGACATTTCAGTTGGTTTGTTCAATCTTGACCTTGGGAAGCATTTTTGGTGAGATTTGTCCAGTTGATTTGAAATATTATATTTTAAGGTTATATTTTTAATATTGTGACCCCTTGGTCTAGTGAAAACAACTTAAGTTGTTCTTAAAAAGGGGACTTTGAGGGGTGGCACCTCATGAAGGTATTTTTATATTTCCTTAAGGTTCAAAATCAATTGCTTGAAAGGGTACGCCCATCTTTGGTGAAAGATTATTTTAAATTAAAAAGTCAAAATGGCATCAAGACAAAAGGGACGCCATCTTTGGAGGGAAAAGGAGTTACTTCAAAATTTGAAAAGCAGGGTTTCTAGAAGCTTCTGGATAGTCTTCACAAGTTTATAAAAGGAGGTCTTGGTCTTCATTTTCATTATCCAACATCTTGAGTAAAGTTATGCTGCCGAAATGGTGAGAGGATTGCTTCGAGGAATGAATGCCTCCTAGCTAGGCTCAACTTCGTGCTTGTGAGACAGCACCTAGTGGAGAGGTTTGCTTGTTTTGAGTGAATTTTGTAGCGAGGTTTGCTTTGTTGTGAGTCAATGCATTTGTAGTTCAGTTACTTGCATTTTCATGTTATTTTCTGGAGTTGCTGAGAACATAGCTGATTGTAGATTTCATTCATATTTCAAAAATACAAAAAGATTTCATTCTGGGTACTTCATATTTCTTCTTGTCTAGGGTGGGCGCCCCTTTGCACCAATTTGCAGATTTTATGTTGAAGAATTTGAATTTTAAGAAGAAAATTGCCCCTCTCATAAAGCCGTACCATTCTATTTGCATTGGGATTTGTGTAGGAAATAAATACTGGGTATTTGAGTTGTTAGAGGTCTCCTATCTTGGTCGCCACACTTCTTAGAGTTTCCAGCTTTTGATTTCACTTCATTTGGGTGGGTATTGGGTGAGATATGAGCATTTCATTGAAGAATTAGAGAGCAGGTCTGATATTATAATATTTATGTTGCTGGTCTGTCATATCAGACTTTGGAAAATTGTGTATGAGTGAAGGGTGGGTGTTAGAACTTCACAATTGATCTATTGGGTGACATCCTTACTATTGCAGCTCTTTGAGATTCTCTAATTCTTGATCTTGCAGGCATTCTTCAACACATTGTAAGCTGAACAGTAGTACTGTCAGCATCCTTCTTATTCTTGCAATTTCAATGTTTGTAATCGCCCACTGAATAAGTGGAAGAGGCTGGCTTGCCGCCTGTCTACTTAATTTGCATTGTAATTTCATAAGTCTCTGCCATATGGTCGCCTCTTATCCATCATGGATTGAGTAGCACATACTTGGTGTTGAGTTAATTTTCAGTATTGCAATAGATAGGGATCCTCTGACCATATGCTCGTCGTTCGCCGACGCATTTCTTGGTTAGAGTTCTTGTTTCGGCATTTCCTTTAAGATCCTCTGACCAATGCTCACACCTTGCCCACATCAGGATCCTGGTGTACATTTTGGTTAGAGTTGCTTTCAGCATCGTTTTGGTTTATGAGCTAACCTTAACGGGTGTTTGTTAATTGTAACTTGTATTTGAAAATCGAAAAAATTTGGCTCGGTATATTTCAATTGTTTCCTTCATTTTTGATTTGGAAGTGATATATATTCTATCTTTATAGAGGATAAGTTCCTCTATCACTTTGTACTTGTTAATTTTTGGATTAGATATGAAGAGTAAGCAGAAAAATAAACACAAAACAATGAACACAGTATTTTTATCCTGGGAAAACCCTTCTACTCAAGGGAGAAAAAAACCAAGCAAAAACTTTACTAAAGATAGACAAATACAATAGTGCAAAATTGCACTTGCGAATCAAGCCAAGATAGGCAGAGTACAAAAAACAGCACTGTAAGTCATGTGAAGTTTTGAACAATAGTGAAACTCAGTGCAGGATAGCGAACCTCCTTCTTGAGTAGCAAACCTTCTTCTTGATCACAAAATAGCGAATGAATGAATGTGTTTGAATGAGGAGAGTCCCTCTCCTATTTATACAAATCCTGGCATCATTCTTCATTTGAGCCGACAGAGCAAATTTAATAATGGTTTATGATTTGGTTGACTTGACTTCTGGCTTATATGTGAATTCTTTCGAGGTAATACCTCTCGAAGCTACCCCAAAAACATCAAAACTCCCTCTTAGCTAGGAGCTATTCATAGGAAAGTCTTCCTTGAGTCCCACTCAAGGGTATCATGTCTTGTCATGGACTCTCTCAACATGACGTCCACAATGGCTACACCCAATTGTGGGAAACACAACTCAGTCTCAGAGATGTGTTCTGTACAAGGGCTTTCACCTCATATTTCCCCGTCTCAGAGAAGCATACACTACAAGGGCTTTCACCTCATATTTCTCTATCTCAGAGAAATATACACTACAAAGGCTTTCACTTCATATTTCTCCATCTCAGAGAAATATACACTATGACAGATCAATCTGTCGTTTTGTCCATTCCCTTGTCATAGGCAGAATATCTCAATGATGTTGTGACTCCCTCTCAGTGAGAGCGACATTCTCCACCACTCCAAGCTTGTCTCGGAAATACACAAACTTTACCTTGGAAAGAGGCTTGGTGAGGATATCAGCCATCTGATCATCTATACAAATATACTGGGTTTGGATTGCTTTCCTCAACACCATGTCTCTGATGTAATGGTCCTTGATCTCCACATGTTTCGACCTATCATGAAATATAGGATTCACTAAGAGCTTTACACAACTCTAGTTATCACAGTGAATCAATGTCGGCTCTAACATCTGACCAAACAATCCTACAAGGAGCTTTTGAATCCATACTACTTCACAGGCTGCTACACATGCTGCAATATACTCAACCTCAACTGTGCTCAGTGCCATAGAGGTCTGCTTCCTACTACACCAAGAAATCACGGCAGACCCCAAACTAAAGCAACACCTAGAGGTGCTCTTCCTATCAGCTACACTCCTAGCCCAATCAGAATCAGGATAGCCCTGTAATCTCAAATCTCCACTAGAAGCATACCTCACGCCATATCCCACAGTACCACGCAAGTATCTCAATACATGTTTTGTTGCAACCAGATGTATCTGTCTTGGCTCACACATGAACTGGCTGAGAGCACTCACAGCAAAACAGATGTCTAGTCTGGTGTTGACCAGGTACATCAATGACCCGATCAATTGTCTATACATGGTGGGATCTACCAAATCTGAATCGGAAGCTGAGTCACTCAATTCTTCAAATTTGTCTCCATCAGTGTAGCCATGGACTTACAATCCAACATCCCAAATCTTCTAAGTATATCTACAATGTATTTCCCTTGACTTAGGAAAATCTCATCAAGTTTCTACCATACTTCTAGTCCTAGGAAGTAATGCATAAGGCCAGGGTCCTTCATCTCAAACTCGGAGGCTAACTCCTTCTTACATTGGATAATGAGCTTCTCTGCTCCAATGAGAAATAAATCATCAACATAAAGGACCAAGATCAAGGCCTCGCCATCAACAATCTTGAAATAAAGGTTGGAATCTGCATCATTCTTGGTGAAACCCAAACTCATCAAGTATCTATCAATCATTTCGTACCATGCACGAGGTGCTTGTTTAAGACCGTACAAAGCCTTCTTCAATCTGCACACATGAGACTCCTTCCCATGAATCACAAAGCTATCTGGCTGCTCGATATACACTTCTTCCTCAATCACACCATTTAGAAATGCAGTCATTACATCCATTTGATGTAACTTCCAACCCTTGGTGGAGGCAATAGCAATAATCGTCCTGATGGAAGTGTATTGAGCAACAAGAGCAAATGTCTCCTCATAATCTATTCCCTCCTTCTGAGAGAATCCTCTTGCCACAAATATCTCCTTGTGTTTCTCAATGTTGCCATCAGCTAAATGCTTGATTTTGTAGATCCATTTGGAAGACACTACTGACTTCCATTCAGGTCTTGGAACAACATCCCATACATCATTTTTAATGATGGACTGATACTCTTCCGTCATCGCATCTCTCCATACCTGTTGGCTAGATGCCTCTTCATAACTAGAAAGCTCAGAATCAATGATGTGGATCATTAATGCCACATAACCTGGGAATTTCTGAGGTCTCTTGCTCTCCTTGAAAGTGCCTCGAGGAGCTGCATATTTTTTTGCCTCCTGCATGGTTTGTCGATCCCACAGGGGCCTCTTCTGACCTACGGCAATATCTATAGGCCCATCAGTTGGTTCTATAGGATCATACGGATCAACAGTCTCAGCTGGTTTGTCAAACTCCCTCTAAATGGTAGGAGTATAATCGAGGGATGAATCCATATCCTTTGGAGCCTCCTGCTCTTCACTGTCCATCTCCATGTCGCATTCTTTAGATCTCCTGAAGGCTACCTCCTCTTCAAAGGAGACATCTTGGCTGATCTCAATCTATTTCTACCCTAGGATGTATATTTTGTAAGCCTTTGAAGACTCATTGTAGCCCACAAATGTGCCCTTCCTGCTTGAAGGTTCCAATTTTGTTCTTTTGTCCTTGGGCACATGAATGTACACATGACAGCCAAATATCCTCAAGTGACTAACCTTAGGCTTCACACCTATGAAGGCCTCCTTTGGGGTCATGTTCCCCAATATCCGATGAGGACTTCTATTCTGAACATATACTACGGTTCTGGAAGCCTCTACCCATAGGAAACTCTACAAATTCTGATCATGAATCATAGCCTTGGTAGCCTCTACTATAGATTTGTTCTTTCTTTCGACAACTCCATTTTGCTGAGGGTTGTACGTTACACAAAACTCCCTCTTGATCCCTGCCTCAATGCACAAATTACGAAATCCTCTGGAAGTGTACTCCCCTCCATTATCTGATCTTAGAACCTTTATCCTCTTCCTGGACATGTTCTCAACTTGTGCCTTGAATTCTCAGAATCTATTAAGGACTTCCTCAGACTCCTTGGATTTCAAGAAGTAAATCCAAGTCTTCCGAGAATAATCATTGATGAAAGTCACATAGGACCAGAATCCACTTAGTGATGCCACAAACATCGGTCCACACAAATCTAAATGGATAACATCTAAGATCCCCTTGGATCTACTGTCATTGCTATGGAAGGGAATTTTGGTATTCTTACCAAGTGCGCATCCTCTGTAGATGCCATCATGCTCTATACTGAGCTTCAGAAGACCAGTAACCATCTTTCCCATAGTGAGAAGGGCTATGTAATGTAAGTGAGCAAGTCTCCTATGCCATAGCTCACTCAGATTGATAGAGCCGTGTAATAATGCCTGAATTGGTCGTATTGACAATCTGTATAGGCTCTCTTGACGAATACCAACCGCACGAGCTGAATTTATGCTAGAGTTCTTGGGCCATGCAAGAGCCTTTCCTTCAGAGAAGGCAACCTTGTACCCTTTGTCCTCCAAGGCTGAAATGGAGACAAGGTTCCTTTTGATCCTTGGTACGAACAATACATCACTCAATTAAAGATGGATACCCGAATCTAGCTGGAAGGAGGTGGCCCCAACTCCCTTTACAACATAACTAGCATCATCTCCAATTACAACCTGTAAATTAGACTCTTTCTCTACTAAGTCTGTAAGATGCCTTCTGTAGCCTGTAATGTGACGTGAAGCACCACTATCTATCAACTAAGTATCACTGTTAGTTGGTACATTACTTGAAAGAGTGAAGATGAATAGGAATTCTTTTGAATCATCTTTTGAATGTTTTGACTCTTTTGAGATGTCTCTTCGTCAATGTCTGCAGTAGAAACATGTTGCTTTAACTTTAATTTACAGTCTCAAGCATAGTGTCCATACTTGTCACACCTGTAGCACTAAATATGAGAAAGATCCTTCTTTTTCGATTCTAGAACAGAATCTGCTTTTCTGTCTCTATTTCTCTTGAAGGTGCCTCTTTTTCCTTCTCTTCCTTTGCCTCTTTCTCTAGTAGCATGTGCAGCAAGAACTTGATTTTCTTCATTATGGGAGTTTTTCCCATTTCCTCTTGCTATCAGTCTGGTTTCTTCCTAAATACAATCAGCCCGTAGGCGATCAAACTTGGGCAACTTGGATCTCCCACTGATGCTCTAAATGAAAGGTTCCCAAGACTGAGGAAGACCATTTAGTGCCAATATAACAAGATCTCTATCTGCAACTATATCCCCAATGGTGCTCAACTGATCTCTCAGATCAGAGATCTTCATAAAGAATGAGATAATTGACTCCCCTCTAGCCATTTTTACATGATGGAGTTGTTGTCTCAGAGAGAGGGCTTTGCTGGTATTGTTGATCTCATACAAACCTTTTAGTAAATCAAACATTTCTTTAGCTGTCTTCATCTTGGAGATGATCAGTACTAGGTGATCCTTCATGGAATCTATCATGATCTTTCTAGCCTTCGTACCATTTTTCTTCCACTGGATTTTCTCTGACTTCTAACGGCTCAGGCATGTCGGTTTCTGCGAATTCTAGAAGATCATTCTCTTCTAAGGTAATGAGTACCCTAAACTTCCAAGAGTTGAAGTTTGAAGCCCCATCAAGCCTATCTTCTACCTTGACACCGATCACCATCTTCTTTTCCGAGTAACTGCCCTAAACAAGAATTGTCTTCCACACAACCCAGAATTATGCTTAGTCAAATCTAATTAGTTTTTCCTGAACTTGGCTCTGATACCATGTTAATTTTTGGATTAGATATGAACAGCAAGCAGAAAAATAAACACAAAACAGTGAACACAGTATTTTTATCCTGGGAAAACCCTTCTACTCAAGGGAGAAAAAAACCCAACAAAAACTTTACTAAAGATAGACAAATACAAGAGTGCAAAATTGCACTTGAGAATCAAGCCAAGACAGGTAGAGTACAAAAACCAGCACTTTAAGTCATGCGAACTTCTGAGCAATAGTGAAACTTAGTGCAGAATAGCGAACCTCCTTCTTGAGTAGCGAACCTTTTTCTTGATCACAAAAGAGCGAATGAATGAATGTGTTTGAATGAGGAGAGTCTCTCTCCTATTTATACAAATCCAGGCATCATTCTTCATTTGAGCCAACCCAGCAAATTTAATAATTGTTTACGATTTGGCCGACTTGACTTCTAGCTTGTTGTGACCTTTTCACACATCGCCCCATTCAAATGGGGACCCCCTAATTTTTGCTCCATTCTGGTATTTTGGCTTGGGTTTCTCTCTCTCTCTCTCTCTCTCTCTCTCTCTCGATGTCTGCCTTTTGAGGATTGTGCCCGTCACTGAGCTTAAGCGTAAAATTGACCAAGTCTGAAAATTAGGGTTTCATCTTTCCTGGTCAGTCCAGGTCGAATAGGGTGAATAAATTGAAAACAGAGTTTAACATCGATGTCAGTATGCTTCCAGCAGGCTCTCAGCAAATTTTCATCAGATTCTGAAGTACTTACTATTTTTAGTAAGTGTACAATTACAGGCAATCTGTCAGCATTTTGAGATTCCGACAGTCACACTGCATTCAGAGCACATCAAGATGCTCGTGTGCAAAATTTGAGCTAAATAGGCAACTTTCTATTTTTAGCAATTCACTTCGGAGCAAATTTGGGCTCAGATGAAGAGTTTTTCTTTGCATGTCTACATATTCCTTATGGGTTTTGAGAGCTTCGCGATGGTGTAACATGCAAAGTGAGACGATGACTTTCGAGTTCAACCTTAGGCTATTTTTAGGGTTTGCATGTAGGGTTTTCTTTGCATGTCGGTATGTTCTTATGGGTTTTTCGAGAGCTTCGCGATGGTGTGACATGCAAATGGAGATAATCACTTTCGTAAGGAACTTACTATTTTTAGCAAGTGCATCCCGGCAGCGCTTCGAGCACTTTAGAATCCCGAGCTGATCACAATGCAACAAAACGAAGACAAACAGAGATCATTTGATACGCATGCAGAGCAAATTAGGGTTTCCGCTTCGAGACCTAAAAGAAGGTAAAAAGTCAGAATTTTCAAAAACCGGTGTAAACCACCGCGATTAGCATTCTTCGGCTATCTGCTGGTAAAATTTGAAGACAAACGGAGCACTTACTATTTATAGTAAGTCATTTTGGAAACAAGGCTAAAAATAGCAAATCAGTTGCATGCGCCGATGTCAGTGGGAAGGTCACGTGGTGAGGAGCCGTCATTCAAATTTCAAGTCAATCGAAGCAGTGGAGCTATCAAAGCAAGCAATTGCTATTTATAGCAAATCACCTTTAGAAAGGGGCTAAAAATAGCAGGCCAACTAAAAATAGCAGTGTCAACAGGATAACCAGGTCGTGAGGATGCAATGTTTGAAATTTCAAATCGTTCTGAGCTTCAGAGATGCAAAAATCAGAGGGCTTACTATAAATAGCAGGGCATGGATAAGCTGGCGAAAACGAGGAAAAATTGATTAAGTCTAGAACTTCATCCTGCAGCCATGGCAAAATGCGCCCAAGTTGATGAAGAAGCATGGAGAAAATTCTGAGTGTAAACTTCATCCACCACATATGCCAAAATGCGCCCATCCAGCAAGGAAGTCAAAGAAAGTCAACACTTTTCGTCCTCCTGCCCAGCCAAAATGCGCCCAAGGGAAGCGGATAAAAGTTGAAAAATATTCTAAGGCAAGGAATTCGTCCTCCTCACCCCTCAAAATGCGCCCATCCTTCAAGCATGGCAAAATGCGCCCATGAAGCATAAAGTCAAAGAAAGTCAACAATTTTCATCCTGTAGCTATGCCAAAATGCGCCCACCTTGAGAGCTGATAGCAAGAAAAATGGCTGAGTGTAGAACTCGTCCTCCACCCGCCTCCAAATGCGCCCATCCTGCACATAGGTGGAAATGTGCCCAAGAAGAGAAGAAGTCAAACGAGTCAAAGTTTTTCATCCCTCTCCCTATGCAAAATGCGCACAAAAGAGGGCATATAAGGACAAAAAAGGAGAAGTTCAAAGGTCACAAAAGGACGTGGTTATAAGTTTCATCCTCCTCTACATGAAAAATGCGCCCAAAATGCAAAAGGTCAAAGGAGTTAACAAATTTCGTCCTCCTTACATGCCTAAATGCGCCCATCCTCCTCCTAGGCTCAAATGTGCCCAAAAGAGGGCATGTGAAGACAAAAACGGAGAAGTTGAAGAGTCATCCTCCATGCATAGCAAAATGAGCCCAAGTTGAAGATGGTAAAAGTAAATGTAGGGGGGTAAAAAAGGTAAAAGGCATTAGAAAATACTCCAAGGCGTGGTCAAAGCAAGGTAAATGCTAGGCGTTGTTGTTATCCCTCCTCAAGTCCTATATGCACCCAAGGTGGTAAGTGTTATCAGGTGTTAGAAAATACTCCAAGGCGTGTGAGGTGAAACAAAATGCTAGGCGTGGTTTTAATTTTCTTCAGGTATGCTATACGCCTAGGGTGGTAAAATGAAATATAAGATGATGTGATGAAAATTTTTCCTAAGGCATTGGAGCTTCAAGTGAAGATATTTTCCAAGTGTGAAATTAAATGTGAGATGATGAATAGAACAAAGTTGCTAGGCGTTGGAGTTGCAAAATAATAAAATTTTTCCCAAGGCGTTGAAGGTGATGGAAGAAAAGTATGACGTGCTTGCAGGAGGATCTTCTAAGTGAAATAAATTTTTTCTCTCACAGGCAGAGCGATCAAAGCTAAAACTTCCAAGGCAAAATTTCTCTAAGGCAAAATTTTCAAGATGATTTAAATTTTTTCTAAGGCAAAGTATTTTCTTCCTTTGAAAATACGCCTAGAGCTCAAGGTGGTGAATTCTTCTTCTTGAAGCACGAACAATTTTCCAGTGACGGAGTTAGAACGATGACAATGCAGGATGAATTTAAAAATTTCTCAAGTCAGAGCAACGGGATGTTCATAGATGAAGAACGGATTTGAATTGATGGAATAATATTTTTCTAAGGTTCAAAATTTAAAAATTAAATGAACCCCTTTGTTGTGCACCCATGGATTCATCGCGTTTCAGAGAAAATTTTCTTCTGGGTACTGAACATTTGTGATGATAGATGGATTTCCATGTCTTCCGCACTTCGCCAACACTTTTCAGTGAAGAATTCAATCAGTGCTCAAATTGTGAAATTTTCCTAAGGGATAATTTAAAATTTTCTAAGGCAAAGTGAATAAGATGTGTTTTCAAGATAAATTCTTCCGGACAACGAATTTGAAGTGAATTTCCTAGATGATTTCGATCGAATTCTTCATGGATGAATTTTCCACAGCGTCAGAGATTATTCAAATTTAAAATTTGCAAGACAGAGCTTCGGCTGGGGAATTAAATGGATTAAAAGATGAAATTTAATTAAACATTTTCAAAAGTAAATTGAGACATGCCAGTCAAAGTTGAGCTTCTAGAAGGTTGAGATTCCCAAACAAGTGTCAAAAATACCAAAGAGGGAAATTCGAATTCTTGAAGTGGAGTAGTGGAAATTTAATGCACTGGCTATAATTGGCTCTTTCTAGAATTCGATTTTGGCTATAAAATTGAGAAGTTTTTCACTTCTTTTTTCACAGCTGAAGGAGTTCGATTTGCTCTGGGTTAGACATTGCAGTGAGTTGTTGAAGACTAAATTGTTGAAGAAGCTCGAAATTTTACTTGCTGGAGGTTGCTAGGTGAAAGGCGTTGGAAGTTCCTGTGACTAAAATTCGAATTTGCTGAAGGTTGATTGAAGAAATTTCAACTTAAAGAGAAATATTGCTGAAGCTTGAAGATCATATTGCTGAAGTTGAGGATGCCTTGAAGTAAGAAGAGTATATTGAGATGCGAACTTGTTGATTTGAAATTGAAGAGGTGTGAATTCAAAGAGCGAAGTTACTAAAGTTAGTAAAGTGCAAGCTTGCTGATTTGAAGAAGTACGAATTTACAATTGCTGATTGAAGTTGCTAAGTTGCTGAAGTTAAAGTTTACTTAGAAATCTTTTCTAAGTATTGAAGTTCAAAATCTGTTGAAGAGAAGAAGCTGAGGTTTGCGAATTAGAAATGTTATTGCAGCTTCTCAAGTTCTTGAAGTCGACTGCAGCCCCTACACAATGTTTCATTTATTTTATAAATTAATTTGCTGATGAATGTTTGTTGTGTTGCAGATGGCCGAGGCAAGGGCGACTGGCAAAGACAACAATGGTGCATCCAAGCAAGCAGTTATAAAGAAGTTGAGCAAGACATTTATGCCAGAGTCAAAGTTCATTTCGAAGTTGGGCAAGCTAACAGACACCAACTTGGGCTCCGTCAACCTTAAGACTTTCAAGAACAGAATGCTGGGGATTGGAAGTCATCGGCCTTCGAACACTTCGCACAATATTGTTCGAAGCAGATTATATGCAGCTGCTGGTTTCCCACCAGCCATTCAGTGTTCGGAGCTGATGATGGAGTGCGCCAATTGCTATGAGAAGGATCACAGATCGATCATGTCACCAGATGGACAAGTGCTAGCCAATCTCACTCCTGCTGCCATTGGTGAAGCTTTCGGGATCCCGGTGCACAGGAATATGGTTTACAAGTCCAGAGAGCGAGCTGAGCGAATGTACGCTTCTGCATTCGAGAGATGCACGGAGACAATCAACACTCACTGGATGAGCAATCCCAAGCCTTCTCGTACGAAGTTGCCAAGGCAAATTATAGCGGATGACTTGAAACAGGAATATTGTGATCTCATTATGATGCTGAGTCGAGTTGGAGGTTGCCCACAGTCATTTATTTTCGAGCCCTGGATGTTCTATTACATCAACCTCGTGCTAGAAGGGAAGACTACGTCAACTGGGCTGCAATGATCAGTGACAATTTGCATGAGCAGCTCTTGAGCCTAAGAAGAACGAAGACGTTCTATATGAGCTCTTACATCATCTACATGCTGGCTCGTATGACGAGGTATAGAAATTTCATACAAGGAACCTGTTGGTTGTGGCTCTCACCAATTCAAAATTCATGAGGCTTGTCTACAATTACACCTAGCTAGTACCACTCATTACATGCGTGTCAATGACGCCTTCACCATGCATATCACGAGATTGCTTCAGGAGCGGATGCATCACAGAATCTCGAGAGAGGCCCAAGAATTGATTGAAAGGTATGGGTGCTGGTTTATACAGTTTCCAAAATTTTCTTACATAAGGCTGCAAGGTTTTTCATCATATCCATATAGGCTGCCTAAGTACCCAACCAATAGAATTTGATGTTAGAGATATCTAGGCAATTGGTTGCCTACGATAAAATTCAAAAGAAGAAGAAGGGAGGTGTTGACTTCCCATTGTCATGGGCAATTCAGATGAAGTGTGTCCTTCATTACAGGCAGCCAGAGAAGCCGAGAGTGAACTTCAATTTTATCACTTTTCATATCACACCAGCCGACAGCACTATGATCTGCATAATAACATCAAATGGGTACTGTCAGAGGAGTTTAAACACAAGGCAAATATTGAGGACTATTGGGCTAATGCATCAGATGAGATTGAAGTCAGGAAAAGAATGTTTTCTCGGTTGCCGATTAACATGATCAGGGAGTGCGAGGTTGTTCCGGTTCCAGACCAGGTGAATGAGGATATGGACGTTGTCCATCCAGATTATGCAGCAGTGAGAGATACTCCGCTTCCACTCCCAGATTGGTCAAAACTAGAGGTTGCTAACTTGGACACACTTTCTATTCCAGTCTTGACATTCACCAGAGCATGGGTTGATAGGCGGGTGAACAGGTTGAAGAGTAAGTCGATTGCTTTGACTTACATCTTGATGGGAGATCACAGGACACCCACCACTGGTAGAAAGAAACAGATCACACGAGGTCCATAATCCAGAAGGAAGGAGCCAGTTCGGCAGGAGCCCATTCAGCCGGAACCTCCAAGAGTTGCAGTTGAATCGCCCACGCCATTGGAGACACGTTCTCCAAGCATACAGGAGGTTTCTTTGTTTGCTGATCAAAGGAATGCATTGAATCAGGTGCAAGTAGTACAGGAGAATAATCAGCCACCACGGAGAGAGTCGATTGGCCAGAGCGTCAACGCACCTAGTAGGGTTGATCAGCAGGATGATGAGGG
>VDFB02000210.1:0-27343 GCA_007258455.2 Sequoia sempervirens
TATGATCTAAACACTTTCATCCCCTTCCATTCACTTGTAATTCATCATTTGCACTTTCCAAAGGTCATCTAGTCATCATATAGGCACTCTTAGGATATCTCTAAGTTGCATCATTCATCACCATTCTCTTGATCCAAATCCTCTAAACCTTTTTTTAAAGGTTATTATCCAAATTGACCTTGGCATCTGAATCCAATTGTTATCCTACACATCAGTCTTTTTCTTTGGCCCAATCAATCCGCTTTTATCATGAGGTGGATTCGGTGTTTTAAGTCATCATCCTTGGCCCAATCAATCCATTTCTAGCTTGAGGTGGATTTAGTGTTGTGATTCTCTATCTATCCTTCGATCCGATCGACCAGTGCCTTAAGTCATCTAGGGTGATTTCTGAATTAGGTTTAGAAGCCTTTACATCATCCATCACCTAATCTTGTCAGTCATTTCATCAAACGATCCTGATCTATCAACTAATCCCTAGCAATTGTTTCATCAATCAATCCTTATCCAATCATCAATCTTAATCAAATTCAATCATCAATCAATCCTTATCCAATCATCGATCTCATCATTTTATCAATCAATCATTCCATCAATCCAATCCAAATCTTCCAACCATCATTTACATTAAAATCCACCTAATTCATTTCATTTCATGCATCTGAGACTAGATCAAACCAAAACCAAATGGCGCAACAAGAAGGTCAAGGTTCCCAATTGAACTGTCCACAAGATCCCAACAATGGGCAAACATCTCTCAAGATCCCAACAACGGTGTGAACACCTCTTAGGATCCTAACAATGGTGTGAACATCCCTCAAGACCCTCATAACAGTGCTTCATCACAATCTAACACTGACGGTCAAAATACTTCACTACCCAGTGATGAAAACATGATCAATCAACCTGAAGTCACCGTTGATGAAAACCTAAGTAGTCCCAATAGCATTCAGATGAGAGATTTCCTCCTCGATGAGCGTGGGGATAAGATCCTCTCCACTTTACTCATGAAAGGAGTAAAACCACCATCTGGCTTTGACATGTCATAGTACACCAACACCCAACCCACTCCAGTGCATCAAGACCCCCAAAATGTTCCCAGAAATTCCTATATTCCCAAGGATACACCTATAGATAACTAGTATCATCCTGAGTTTGGAAATGTTGTGATACATCAAGTTTCCAATTATCCTTCCATTCCATCTGCTGCCCCTACAACACCATCTGACCCTTATGATCCCTATTCCTATGGCATGCCACAAAGCATCCTGTTTGCTCCACCACTCCCACCTCAGTATGTTGGTCAACCACCCACCAACACTGGGGGCAATCCCTTTCTCACATTGATGCCACCACCAAGACCTGTGCCAACAAGAAACCTCCTACAACCCCCTCAGGGTAATACTCTTGCATTCCAACAACCTCCTAGTAATCTGCCGTAACATGCAACTATCCTGTCGCAAACAACACCATAGCATACCGCTGGTCGCTTCCATCCCCATACAACAACAACCCTCACAACAAAACGTTTCAATTCTGTAATAGAACATGCCACAAAAAAATGTTCCAAACCCATAGCAACGTACTATTGCTCATATAGAACCTCTGCATCAGGTAATGCAAACTGGATCACCCTCAATAACCACCCCATGGTGCCTCTGTAGCAATTCCACAATAACAACACATCCCATCTCACCCTCCTTATCAACAATCACATACACACATTCCCACACAAACACAACATAATCCTCTCACAAAATATCTCTACCATCCATCTAGCACATACACTACTTATGCTAATTTGAACATCCATGTGACTATTCAGAATCCACCATAGACACAACCACCTCCTTACACCAATCCCCTGCAATCGTACACCAACCCATACTAGCAGTAGCCTAATCCACAACAACCTCCATACATCAAGCAACAACCCAATGTCGCATATAATTACCAAACCAATCCCTATTATGCTCACCAACAAGGTACCTCATCCACATCCTATGTGCAACAATGACCACCTCATCAACAAGGTGCTCAATCTACCCCTTATTATCAACAACAACCACCTTATCAAAAAGGGGCATCCACATCATCATATTACCAAACTCCACACAATACCCCATCCACTTCAAACTATTATCAAAATTTGTCATCATCCTATCCACCTTATACTAACTAGTATCAACCTACACCCTCGTACAATACCAATGCTTTCATCCCATCTTCATTCCATCAGCAATATCCGCCCCATCCATCTAATCCAACTCTGCTTTCCAATAAAGAGCTAGAGGAGCTCCAAGCTGCATTGAAGGACCTATAAGTAGGTACATCCAAAAAATCCTTCAAGTTTGAGGAGATTTGCCCATATCCGTTTGATTCTTTGATTTCACTTGTGCACTTTCCAAAGCATTTTGAGATACCCAAAATTGACAAGTATACAGGAACTAAAGATCCAAAGGCCCATCTACAGGAGTTATATGCACAATGTCAGGATGTCCAACATAATGACAATTATCTCCTATGCCTATTCCCTAGAAGCTTAGGAGGGCCAACCTTAGATTGGTTCATGGGTCTCAAGAAGGGGATAGTTTCTTCCTTCACTGATCTTTCTGAATAGTTTATTAGACAGTTCTCCTTTAACTTGGAGAAGGACATTGGCACTATAGAACTCTTGAAGGAGAAACAATGTGATGGAGAAACTTTCACTAAATACCTGCAAAGGTGGAGAGTTGTAGCTAGCCATATGAAATCTCCTCCTAGTGAGAAATAAATGGACACCCTTTTTGTGGTTAATGCCCATCCCAAAATAGCACATGCTCTTAACCTTCATTGTGTCACTACCTTTGTAGAGGTTATTGAAAAGGGCCCCATCATTGAGAGAGCGCTTGTTGCTAAAGGGAAAATTAAACTATACAACTCGGATAAGGACAAGTCATCTGGTGACAAATCCCGTTACTGGAATAAGAACAAGACTACAGTCAACGATGGCTTCACTGATACTAAACATGTTCAGGTGGCCAACACCTCCTAGAGGCAACAACCATCCACGCCCAGTGCCATATTCGTACCACATGGGGTACCTCGACCCCCTCAACAATCCAATCAAAACAATCAAGGGAACGATAAATGTTAATATACTCAATTAGGAGAACCCTTGAGTGTCATCTTATATAGGTTGTTGTAGGTCAGTTACCCAATTACATATCCTATGACCAAGCCACCCGATGAATCTAAGCCTAAACTAGCTTGGTTTAAAGAGAATGAATACTATGAACTTCACAGGATTAAAGGGCATACCTTAAATAAGTGTCAGAGTCTGAAATCATACATCCAAGATCTTATAGGTTGAGGAGATATTCATGTGGATACCAACCAGGCCTCGTCATCCAATGCTTAGTTACAAATATATCAAAACACTTTTCCCAAGCATAACCAAGGTCCTAGCACATCCAACACAAATCCTAAACCTAGTAACAATAACAACCAGGATAACAACACTAATAATATCACCTACAAGAATGTCTCGCTTAACTATAAGACTCTCATCAAGCATATTGGGCAAGCGGAACCGTTTGTGTCTATGATACATGTCAAAGGCAAGGATCGTCAATGTGTTGTTACCACTCGCCACACTCACATTATTGTCCTTCGAGCCTTCGCGTCAGCCCCATCACCTCCTATGAGCTCTTAGTATAGCATCCTTGACCATCTAGGAAAGACTGCAACAAAAATATCTATCCTAGATTTTCTAAAGTCTTCTCTTGTATATCAAGAAATCTTGACGAAAAATTTATAGGATGCCTGTGTTCCCAACGACATCGACTCCAAACAGTTCCAAGCTCTGGTAGGACACCTTTCATCAACCTACCAACTAGGTTTCAACCAAAACGACATGCCTACCATCAATTCCAGTCACAATCGACCCCTCCATATAGAGGTTCTCGTCGCTTGACATAAAGTAAAGAGGGTCTTGATAGATAATGACTCTGCTCTCAATCTATGTACATTAAAGTTCATAAGGTAGGTGAGATATACCCATGTTGATTTAAGCAATTAGATCATCACTATAAAGGCTTATGATAATGCAAAAAGGGATTCTGAAGGGGTTATTGATCTTCCCATTCAAGTTGGCCCAGTTATACAATACACCACTTGTCATGTCCTTGATATGGACCTCCCCTACAACCTTCTTCTCGACTGACCATGGATCCATGCCATGCAAGTTGTCCCATCTACCTATCATCAATGCTTGAAGTTCCCATTTAATGGAATGGAAGTTATGATACAATCTGATCCCCAACCATTTGAATATTGTTGTTCACTCAAAGCTTCTTTCCCTCATTCCCATTATTGTCCAGGAGTGGAAATGGGACCACCACCAGCATCCTCATCCAATCAATCATCTAATCCATCACCCACCACCTCATCTACTCCATCTTCTACATATAATTCCACTATCACCAAGGTCCAGATCATTGACAAGGGATGTGGTGAGTATGAGATATGTACTGCTTTGAATGTGGCAACCATGCCACCCTCACCACACACATATGGTCAACCCTCCGAGTCTACACCAAAGGAAGAACAAATGGCAGTCACCTTGAGCTCCAAAAATGTGGGAACCAACACTTATGTATCTCCCATGTTACCACAATATATGCCTCAAGATGATATAAGTCAGTGGATATATCATGAAGAACCTGAACCTACTCCCCCTTTAAAGGAATATTTTCAAGATATGTATCCTTGGCCCTCTAATTACGTTGAGAAATACAATTATCAGGGGGAGGTCTTAGTCCAAAAGAGCTAGGAAGAAAGCAGTCGATTGACACTTCCATACATCCAAAGAATTCAAGCTTAGGCTATGATAAAAAGAAAGAGGGTCCCACAGTGTCGACTAGTACTTCTAACAACATCAGTGCGGGCAATGGTCTTTTGGAAGATATACCAGAGGAAGAGTGTATCATACATGTGTACGATGATGTAGATCATGTAGACCTTTCCTCCATGTTTGAATGCCTATCCATTTGCACCATCAGCCTTTCCCTTCACCATCCCAAACTCATAGATTGGGACCTATGTGAAAGCACACCTATCAAATCACTTCCCTTAATGGATACCTATGTACACCTCATGGGATTAGGGGAAGATGAACACCCTAGTCGCAAAAATAAGAAAAATCAAAATCAAAAAGGGTCACCTAGTGAAAACCTCCTTGAGGCACTTCTTGACTTAGAAAAAGTAAAAACAAAGGATGTATCTGATGGTGAAAACCTCAGTGAGGTACCGAAAGACGGGGACGGTCATCTTCCCCTTGTGGGAACACAGTTGTCTGAATGATCATCCATTCTGATCGAGGAAACACAAGAGGTAAATTTGGGAACTGAAGAGGATCCCAAAATCACATATGTAGCCAAAGCTCTCTCAGAAGAACACTCTACCATCTTTCAACTCCTTAAGGAAAAATAATTTTTGCATGGGCATATTCAGACATGCCTGGGTTAGACCCTGCCTTGGTAGTACACCATCTAGATGTGTGTCCTGATGCCAAGCTTGTCAAACAAAAGCTTCAAAAAATGCACCCTCAAGTAACCTTGTTGGTTAAGAAAGAGTTGGAGAAATTATTGGAAGTTGGATTCATAAGGCCCATCGACTACTCAGAATGGATCTCAAACATAGTACCTGTAGCCAAACCAACTGGCACTATTAGAGTGTGTACAGATTTTAGAGACCTCAACAAGGCCTATCCTAAGGATGATTTCCCCTTGCCAAACATTGACATGCTAGTTGATTTAACTGTAGGACACGAGATGCTATCCCTCATGGATGGATTTTCTGGATACTATCAGATTAGGATTTTTCCTGAGGACCAACATAAAACAACCTTTACCACACCTTGAGGTACATTCTGTTATAATGTTATGCCCTTCGGTCTTAAGAATGCAGGGGCAACCTACCAATGTGCAATGACTGTCATCTTTCGTGATCTTAACCACATCATCATGGAAGACTATGTTGATGATTTGTTAGGAAAATCAAGAACCAGAGCATAACACCCTGCAGTCCTACGAAAGATCTTTGAGCATCTAGAGCACTACAAGTTGTGCCTCAATCCAAAAAAGTGTGTGTTCGGGGTTACATCAAGAAAGTTGTTGGGCTTCATTGTCTCCAGGAGAGGTATAGAAGTGGATTTGACCAAGGTCAAAGCAATTATGGATATGCCTCCACCTCACAACCTGAAACATTTAAGGATTCTCGAGGGTAAGCTACAGTCCATCAAAAGGTTCATAGTACAGTTAGCTAACAAGTGTCAACCATTCACCCACCTCCTGAAAAAGAATACATCCTTCAAGTGGGATCCTATGTGTCAACAAGGTTTTGACAAGATTAAGGAGTACTTGGCTCATCCTCCCATCCTTATGCCTCCAATCCTAGGAAATCCACTTTTATTATACATCTCAACTACTTCAGTGGCACTGGGGGCACTGCTAGCACAACATGATGAGTCATTCAAAGAATGAGCAATCTACTATATCAGTTGAACATTAGTTGGCTATGAACTCAACTATTCTTCAATGGAGAAGGCCTGCCTAGCCGTAGTTTTCTGTTCACAGAAGCTTAGAAATTACATGCTCAGTCATCTAGTCAAGTTAATATCACAAGTTGACCCGCTTAATTATTTTCTATCTAGAACAACTTTGACTGGCCAAATGGCTAAATAGGTCATGTTGTTGAGCGAGTTTGACATAGAATATGTGGACTGCAAAGCTATTAAGGGATAGGTGATAGCGGATCAGTTAGTTGATGCTCCCCTGGTTGATGCACATCCTTTGGTAATAGAATTTCTTGATGAAGAGGTCTTTACAGTAGCAGAAGCCACCACATGGACACTATACTTTGATGGGTCGTACACACATAATGGATCGGGGGCAAGCGTCTTGTTTTTCACCCCCCAAGGTGATTATATCCCAAAGTCATTTAGATTGGCCTTTCCATGCACAAACAATATAGTTGAATACAAAGCTCTTCTCACCGGTCTTAGAATCGCAATCAAATGGAATATCACTCACTTAAGGGTCTTCGATGATTCACAATTAGTCATCAAATAGGTCAATAATGAGTTTTTAACAAAGGATGAGAAGTTGTTACCTTATAAACGCATGGTCGATGACTTTAAGAAGTCTTTCACCTCTATTCAGTTTGACCAGATCCCTATAATATAGAACAAAGTTGTTGATGCGATGGATACAATTGGTTCCTTAATTGACATGCCCAAGGATCAGACGGAGTGTGAATTCCTAGTTGAACAACTTTTAATCCCTGCATACCACATCCCTGAGAATGAGATGATGTGCAAAATCATAGGTCCTACGTCCCCATAGTATCATGAGATCTATGCTTATCTTCATGGCAACATCCTACCTGTTGACCTTACCCACAATCAACACAAGTCATTCATCCAACGTACATCCCGTTACACCATCGTAGGTGATACTCTTTATAGTCGTAGATATGATGGAACACTTCTTCGGTGTCTGAACAAGGTTGAAGCTCACATTACATTAACGAAAGTACATAGTGGTGTTTTTGGGGCCCACTCAAATGGCATGGCCTTAGCTAAGAATATTCTTAGGGCTGGTTACTATTGGCCTACATTGGAGCATGACTCTTATGACTTCATGAAAAAATGCTTACCTTTCCAGCAACATGCGGACTTGATACATGCTCCTACTCAAGATCTGTAACCCATCATAACACCATGGCCTTTTTCTCAATGGGGTTTCAATTTAGTTAGAAAGATATATCCTCCATCCTCTGATGGCAACACCTTCATTATCACTACCACTAAGTACTTCACTAAGTGGGTGGAAGCCATACCACTCCTAGATAACGAGTACTCAGATATCCAAATTTATCCTTTACCATATTATCTATAGATATGGTATCCCCTCCACCATCATTTTTGACAATGGAAAACCATTCAAAAACTAGGTTGTAAAAGAGGTATGTGACACCTTCCATATCCAACACCAGTGGTCCATGCCCTATTACCCTCAAGGTAATGGATAGGCGGAAGCCACTAGCAAAACTTTGATTAAAATCTTGAAAAAGGTTGTCAATAGTAATGGTTGAGATTGGCACCTCCACATCCACCCTGCCCTTTGGGCTTATCGCACATCCATTCACACTCCCACTAGTGCCACTCCATATTCCCTTGTTTATGGTGCTAAAGCCATCTTGTTGATTGAAGTCGAGATCCCATCCCTGAGAATATCCTTGAAGAATCTTATCACTGAAGAAGACTCACAGGTTGCTCACCTCGCTCAATTGGAGCTCTTAAATGAAAAGAGGATCAAAGCATACAATCATCTTCAGGCGTATCAAAATCATCTTAAGAGAAGTTACAGCAAGAAAGTTCATCCTTGCCAATTTAACATTGGAGATCTAGTCCTTAAGGAGAATCAGTGTACCCAACAAGACCGAGACAAGAAGGGAAAGTTTGAACCTAATTGGTTGGGTCCTTATGTTATTACAACAAAGTATGGATTAGGGGCGTACCGCCTTGCCACACCTGAAGGGGAACCCCTTGAAGAGCCTATCAACATCATGCACCTGAAGAGGTTTTATACCTAAATCAGATGGGTCCTCCTATCCTACCAAAAATCCAAAAAATAGTAAAGAGAAATAAATTCATCCTATGATGAAAACCACCCTTGGTGGTGCTTTGGATAAGTATGGTTGGTGAAAACCTAGCAACATGCATCATCCGTAGAGAGCTTAATCATTATCTAACTTGTGTCCTAGTTATTGCATGTCTCCATCCATCCTATCCTCACATCCAATTCCTAACATCCTATCCTATCCTATCACTTCATTTGTATCCCATCCTTGGCCGCTTGGTATGTTTTTATTGAGCATTGGACGATCATCAACTATCCATAATCCTAAGCTTTTTCATCCTAATAAGAGCTTATGTTAGTTTTAGTCATCATCTTGAGTCCTTCATCGCGTTGGTCATCAACATTTTTCCTTCGTTTGTCCCTCATCACTTTGTGGTGTCAGTCTTTCATCTTTCATTGTTTGTCTTTTCCAAACTACATTTCCCCCACGCTTTCACATAGGAAAGGTTGATCATTTGATCCTCCCCCAGGGCATTTTTTTGTCATGTCTTTCATCATCCATCATCGGTCTCCATTGTCCTCTTTCCGCTTTTATTCATGATCTTTTCTGAACTACGAAGGCTCTGCGCTTTCATGTAGGAAAGGCTAATCTATGATCAGCCCCCGAGCCCCTAGGTCTGTAGGATGTGTTAGTCTTGTGTCTTGTGTCTTGTTTTGTGTTGTCAAGTGTGTCCCTATCTAGCTGGTTCTTCACAAACAGGATCTTCTAGTATCGTGAGATTTGATAAGTATCAAATATCCTGCATCATGTGGGTCATCTTAGTTTAGTTTCCATCTTCGGTCTCAATAGGATGCATCCTTCCTAACATACCTCATCAATCCCATCCATCCCCTTTGATCCTATGGAAAAGGATGTTTGAAATTGACTGTGATTTTTTGATGCTTTTGGATTTTGTTTATTATTTGAACTCCCTATCACAACTAGTCAAGGTCGCCATGATCTATCATATTATGGTGTGTTTTGATTGGTTAACATAGGGTCATATCTTGATCTTTTCTTGTTGTTTTCTGCTGGGTTGTCCCACGTAGTACCCACCAGGATCTCTGAGATCTTGTGTTATGCTAGGGTATCCCTTTGTGTTTGTGGTTATCCCAATGCCTGGCTTGACCAAAGTCTTTGTCACTTTGGGGTGTTGGGATAGCTTTCTTGTTTGTTGTGTTTGTTTTATGCGTTAGACACTAACTTGCCTTGGTTTCATATACCCTGGCACCTGGTGTCTTATGCTATAGCAAAAATCAATGCTCCAAAGATGGAAAATTAAATTAGGATTGGATTTTATAATCAATTTTGCGGCATTGCATTCATCCCTATCCATTAACCTATGATTTTGGTTGTGCAAATATTCACCTTCTCTCTCCCATTCTTCTAAGGATATCAATGGTTTTTGACAGGTGTTGTTTCAACCATCTACCCACATTCCCATGCAAGTCCTTATTGACACTTATATTCATTGCATGTTGCATTATAGGTTCATTGCATTTTATCCTGTGTGCATTAGCATCTCATATTAAGTTGTTTAGATTAATCATGTTTGGTTAATCTAAGCATCTTAGATTCATTTTTATATACATACATTTCCATATTAGTTTATATCATTAACATATTACATGAATCGCCACCTTCATCACAAATTGTTAGGTCCATATCCATCATAGATAAAATCATAAAACATGTATCACATTCTGCATTACACATGTTAGTTGCATCCATATAAGCATCAACATATAAAATCATAAACATGTACATGTATTACATCATCATGATCACCCATCATAAAATCATAAACACACACATGCATAAATATAATCATCCATCATATACATAACATGGTGTCGATAAGGGTTGTTGCATATCATATAAATATCAAAATCAAATGTCCATCACATAGTCCATAATAATGTCCATCACATAGTCTATAATAATGTCCATAAAAATACATACCCATCGTATACATCATAATCACAAAATAAAGTACAAGTACAAGGATCCGAATCAAATGTAACCACTGCTACTCTATATTGTCCACCCACCCTACACCTGTCAAAATCTGGTATCCTGTCATCTACCAAAAGAGCTGCCCACGTCTAACCTTTGTGGAGAGTTGGGCACCGACCCTCTGCGAGGGAGGGTCGCTTGAGAGCCACTGTATCCTTGGGTCCATGTCCCTAGTGGCTGGGATGGCGCGAGCATCTGAGGAGCCTATCACACATAATGAAACATGCACTATGTTGGATCTAGAACCACATGTTGATAAGCGACCATCCAGAAGGCCGCCTCTCTCATATGCTCATCTCACTCTGCAGCCTGATACCGGGCTGCATTCCACTCATGTCTATCTCTCTTGATCTCCGTAGATGACTCTTCTCTCCTATACCCATGCCTCCCGAGCCATCCTCAGCTAATCGATCTCCACATGTAGTCGATCTCTCACTGTATCTCTATCCTCTTCCATAGCCACTACTCATGCCTCTGCGGCATCCCTTTCTCTCTACAGCCTCTGTACCTCTACCCCTATCCCACCACTACCACTCTGCAGTGTCACTATCTATGCCCGTGCAACATCCCTCTCCCCCTGCATCACCTATACCTATGTTTGTGCTTTGTCTCTCTCACCCCGGAGGGCCTGCACCTATGCATGCGCCATGTCCCTCTCTCTCTGTACAATCTCTAACCGGGCCTCTGCTACCTCTTCCCTCGACCTCACATCCCCAAGTGTTGTATTTTCCATAGACACCCTGTCTTGGAGCTCAGTCCTCTCCCTCTACAGCCCTATCACCTGTACCCTCAACTCCTCCATCTCCCTCTCGGCCTACTTCTGACCCTCTACTGGTACTTGATTTCTTGCCCCTCCAGGCTCCTGTTGTCCCCTGGCTTGTGATATAGTCACCTCTTCTTATAGTCTGTCCCAATCCCAGGTCACCCCAGCCAACTCACCACATACTCCCTGCACATCTATTCACAGGTCATCACTCTCCCTCTCCGCATCTCATACCTGTGAGGTCAAGAGGTCAACAATGAAGCCATAATCCCTTTGTCCCTCGGCCTATAACTTGGCTACCTCTACCTAAAGCCTACTCTCGTCAGCCCCAAGTTTGTGTACCTTAGCCTCTACTTTGCCATTCATAGCCTCACCTGAGCCCCTCTCAACAATACGATAGGGTCCTCAAGTGTTACATATGGTATCATTCCCAATGGCTCCACCATGAGAACGTCTACATCCATAACATCCTCTTGTGGCTCATGCTCCTGATCAACCCCAAACTCCACCCGAACTCTCCTTAGTTGTCCCCTCCTCCCCACCCTCATCTGCCAACCTACGACCCTCACCTCCCCCTTAGGCTCATCTCCATCTCTGGCTCATCGGGCTCCTACTCGGCTCTGATATCCACCTGGGCTCTCCTCCACTGTCTACTCCTCCTCACCACCCTTGTTGGCTATCTTGTAGCCCTTGCCCCCTCTTGTCCTCTCTCCTACTAATATCCTTGCTCCCTCACCTCCATCTCTGCCTCATCATGCTCCTGCTCGGCCCTAATCTCCACCCGATCTCTCCTCAACTGTCTCCTCCTCCCTGCCCTCATTTGTTGTCCTGCAGCTCCCGCCTCCACCTTAGGCTCATCCATCATCTCCACGTCATGCCCCTCTCTCTCCTGCTCGAGCATCACCCATTCCCTTCTTTGATGTCTCCTCCTCCTTACCTCCCTCGCCGGCTGTCCTACGGCCTCTACCTCCTCCTGCCCTCTCTCCTACTATCCTGCCACCCTAACTGCCTCCTGACCTCCCCTCTACTAGGCTCTCCCCCTCCCTCTCCTCTGTGTTGCCAGCCTCAGCTCATCCTCTGGTCCAAAGCCCAGTGCCTCTATAATGGGCTCCTTTGGTGTAATCCTCTCCCACTGATGGTTGAGGAACCATCCAGCATATTGATGTGTCACTCCAGTCCTCCCTAGGTAGGGTACTAGCTACAGTGTCTCCTAGTGCTCTCTGACCAACCTCGGTGAAATTAGCTCTCCCCATGGCCACTCTCGTGTGAACCGTTGAAACATGTCTAGACCACACAGAATATCCTGTACAACCCCGAACTATCTGGCCACTCTGTCTGGCCTGTTCACCTCCACTATGCGAGGCTCCCTCTCGACTATGTAGCACCTGGTGCTAAAGTAGCCCCTGTGTCTCGCCTCCTCTACCCTCCACCCAGAAAACTATCGCAACATGTACGACTGCCACATTATGTGCTCCTTCTGTAGATCATCTATGGTCCTCCTCCATCTATACAAATCCTTGATGCCATCATAGTGCCACACCCAGCCATACTTTGTCTCGTACCACCATGCTATAGGTATTGTCTCATCCTCTGTCCCTACTCTCACCACTCCTGTCCTAGTCACACTAATGTGCTCCCAGACCCATACCTACAATAGGGTCACCTGTTTCAAGTTGAGCCCCCCTCGATAACACACCATGTGCATGTCTCTATACAGTTGTGCTAGTATGCATGTCCCCCATGTGAATTGTCCCTCTCTCCCGTTGACAATATGTCAAATAACCTCCATATAACTCAGGTTGTGGTGCCACCCGCTCCTATCTGGTATTAGTAAGTCATTGATCAACCCACACAAATAGAGTGGTAGTGCTGGCACCCCCACCGCCAAACATCGATCCACATCTAACCCCTTCTTCTGAATAGGAAGGTCCTCTCATCCAAACAACACGTATAGTGTCTGATCCAACTCTTCCCCAGTCGACGTCACCTCACTCACTAGGCACCCTACTATAGGGAGCCTCAATATTCGCCATACATCCTCGAGAGTCATTGTCATCTCCCCTATCGGGAGATGGAATGTGGAGGTTGACGAATCCATCACTCTATGAGCACTATCAACATAGCTCGATGTGCTCTAACTGTCGAATATCCTCTCAACTGTAGCAATCCCACTCATGATAGGGCCTCATGATTTGCAGCTCATCAGAAAGACAGCACTTGCTTGCAGACTGTCTCTCATTTTCCATACTCTCAACGTTTCTATTTCTTGTCTGGCCCTCCGGAATCTGTTCCCTCCCTGGTTGTTTCTCCCGCCTCGACCCTTTGTCCGGGGCTTCCCACCACTTTCCTTACCTGCCGCCGCTTCTCTGCGGGGTCACCACTTTCTGGGCTGCTGGCCCCTTTTTATCTACCTGCTAGGATGCCTTGGGGACCCGCCCCAAGGGTATGGCTGTCTCCTCAGGCCCAAATATTTTCCTTCGGCGGACTCATCCTGGGTTGATCCTGGGAAAATTCTGCCCTTCCCTTTTTCCCCCATCCAATTTTGGGTGTCTTTTCTTTGGTTTTCAAGGAAATTTTATCCACTAATTGGGAAACCCCCCCCTTCCCATGGCCTCTAACGGACTATTCTACCTACCTCATTGGCGAATCCCAATTTCGCCCCCAACCCATTTTCCTAAACTACCCCAATCCCAAACCCATGTGTTTAAAAAGCATAAAAACTTATAACATAATAAAAAATGCTTAAAATCATAAATAGGTTTTCTGACCCTAACCTGGCGTGGAACTGTGCGCTCATGGTAGAACACTTGCACCTCGTCCACCCGGTGGATGATGTCATCATCGTAATCGTCTGATATCCTCATCTCCTTGTCTCTTTGGCTCCTCCTTCTCCTCTCCTCTCTCTATTCTTCAACTACCAGGTGTGCAAATGAGGAATAGTAACTCTAAAATTACTATAAGTAATTTTCCCCCTCATTTTTAAATTACTTTTAAGTTGGGTATTTTTACTTTTTATTTCACCTTTTAGGCCCTAATTAATTCCAAAACTTTTGTGGGCTACCATTTGCACACTGTGTGTCCGATCGACTCCATTCAAAATAAAAATCTACCTAGTTTTTCAAGCTCTATCCAATGGTACCTTCCATTTCTTCATATCAAGAAGTCGCTTGGGGCCCCTTTTTCTTCCCCAACCACTCTCTCAAGGGGGCATACCCTACCATTTTCCTTTGTTCCTCTGTCACAGTCATTTTCTTGCGAGATTGAGGCATCTCCCTCCATTTCCCTTCGTTTAGGTAGCTCATGCAACTTCTTCCATGTTGGGGCATCATGTTCTCGTCACTTCCTCTATCAAGTCATTTGCATTTTATTTTTCTTTGAAACATTGTTATTCTAACAATATTTTGAAGAGGGGCAAAATGTAGACATCTAAATTTGACCGCTCCCACACGGTCAAATTCACCTCTTTATTCATCTATTTCGCATGCTCTATTAATATTAATTAAATTGATTGATTTAATTAATATTCCTCTCTTTGCCTAAAGTTTCGTAAAGCATTAATTTAATAATTAATACTTCAGCCTTTCATCCCATTCCTCTCTAAATTAAATAAATACATCAATTTATTTAATTTAGTCATTTAGCCTTTTTGAATTAAAACAATTTTAAATTCTTATTTTTCTCTCTCTTTGTCACATCCTCCATAACCCTCTTCTAACTTGGATTAATTTAATTAATCCTTGATTAGGATGTGCACACCTTAATCATAATTAATGTCCAATCCTCCATATTCTCCCACTTGCTTCTAATCCCTCATTAAGTTTCTTAATCATTTATTTGCACAACCTTAATCTAATCCCCTTGCTACATTTAGCATATCTTTTTGGTCAACCTTCACATTTTCCACATTTAGCCCAGACCCTCTTCCCCATGTGAATTTAAAATTCACTTTTTATTCCTCCAAGGATTCTCCTCTTCCCCATATGATCATTGAAAGGTCAAATCAGTCACATGAAGCCAAGAACCTTCCATTATAAGGACCTTGTCTTATCCACAAGGTACTTTTCAGCCTCCTTTATAGGAACCTTGTTTTATCCACAAGGTGCTCCTCATATGAATTTAAAATTCATATTTATTCTCCCAACCACCTTATCCCTTCCAATCATGTGAATTTAAAATTCACATTTATTTCCCCAATCACTTTTCTCTTCCTCATGGAGATTTTTGCGGAATACTAAAATTCCTCATATGTCACTTTCCTCTCATATGGAAACAAGAAGTTCCTTTTTGAGGAAATCTTCTCCCCTCCCAAGGTACTTTCAAATTACTTGTCCTTCTTCCACATCATTTGTACCCTTTCCATCTCACCATGTCCTTTGGACACTTCATCCTCCACATGGCAAGATGTGTGGGCTTGTGAGTCCTCAACTCACCATAGCCCTCCATCTTGGCCATGGTGGTTCAATCCTAACCGTTGAATTCTCTAGAGAATTCAATTTATTCTATAAATAACCCTCTTTCTCATTCATTCATTTACCTTATGCATTTTTATCACACTTATGCTCTCAAGCCATTTAAGCACTTCTTTGCATACTTAGTTTTCATCCTTCATTATTGCACACTTTTAAGTTTTTATCCCATCCTCTTGCATCCATTTTGCTTAGATTATCACATAACCACCTTCATCATTTGCATCTTCCATTGCATCTCATTTTAGATCATTTTCCATCTAAGGAGCGCACACTCAAGCTGCATTAAGGGCCAACCAAGGATCAACACAAGTAAAAGGTATACTTTCTTGTTTTTATCTTTCTTTTATTTGTGTTCAACGTAGCCCAATCTTGAGGTGGTCTAGTGTTGTTTTATCTTGCATTTCTTAATTATTTTTGCATATTAGGAGGTAATAACACTTGCACACAATGATAAATCCCAACAGTTTTCCACTATCCACACCAAAGATGCATTTCTTCAGGTTCAGCCTCATGTTATACTTATGAACTCTTTCAAAAAAATTACAAAGGATTTTGACATGATCTCGATGTGTTCTAGATTTAGCCAAAATATCATCAACATAATCTTCCAAGATGTATGCATGAAATCATGAAATATCAATGTCATAGCTCTTTGATATGTTGCTATGAAAATTTTCAATCCAAAAGGCATAACAACCCAAAAAAATGTTCCCCAAGGTGTAGTGAAAGCGTTTTATATTGATCTTGAGGGTTGATGAAAATTTGATTATATCCCAAAAAACAATCCATAAATGATAATAGGGCATGTATCATGGTTGAACCCATTATCATGTCACTATTAGGAAGGGTAAAATCATCCTTTAGAGATGCTTTATTAAGATCACGAAAATTCATACACATCCTAATGTGATTATTAGGTTTTTCCACTGCCAAATATTAGATATCCAAGGTGAATAATCAATAGGGCAGATGAAACTAGCTTGTAAGATATTTTCAATCTCAACCTTAACCAATAAAGTTGTCTTAGGATTCATCTTACATATCTTTTGTCTCACGGGTTTAGCATCTTTCTCAAGAACAATGTTGTGTATGACTATCTTAGGGTCAATACCTAACATATTTGAATAATTCCAAGCAAATATTTCAAGAAAATAATGTAATAAATTTGTGTGATCTTCTTGTTCATCATCATCAAGACACTTTCCAACTTGAAGCACTTTCTCCTCATTAGAGGGGTCCATTGGAACATCTAGGGTGTCTCCCACAAGTAATCAATTGCAGTTTGGAATATAAGAAATTGTTTGAGATTTATCTTGTTCTTCACCACATGGTTTAGTTTCTTCTCCAAAGTATCACTTAGCATTCAAGCAATAGGTAAATATTTTATTATGATGGTGAATTGGAAAAGTTTCATACATTCCCAAAAATTATGCTAAGGGTTCATCATTTTGAAAGATGTTTAATGACATATCATTGCTTGTGGTATCTACCATTTTAGGATGCACCAAGTTTAGAGTTGACCTAGGGGAATCTTGCGTGATTACATTGACATTGAGTGAAGGTCTCTTTGATGATTTCATTTGTTTTGAAGGGGAACAACCAATACCTCTTGTTGTTTCTTGTGTATTAAGATCTATAGGAACATGAATGCCTTGTTCTTTCACTCCACATCCTTTTCCCTTATATCCAAATTGTTTTAAAAGTTGTTACCCTCTTCCATAAATGGGTTCCATTTCTTTCAAAGAAGGTGGTTTTTTCGTAATCACTTTCATCATAGTTAGATGTGTAATTCATGTTTTTGTCAGTACCAAGAGTTGTGTATTCTTGTGTCTTAGATGTTTCAATGTCAAATCATGCTGATACCACCACAACTTCTTTTTCTTTCTCTTTTTTCTAGTTTTGATTGCATAATATTATACTCCCCCATGAAGGTAGGTGTGAAGTCTAATGAACCCCAATCATCCTCCAACAACTTTGTCACTAATGAAAGACATTCCTCTTTATGTTCAAGTTATAGAGGTTCCACTTTTGTAGTTTGTGTCAATGTTCTTAGAGGCTTTTTCATATCTTTCTCAATTTCCAAACAATTTTCAGATTTTGGATTAGCTTTTATTGTGAAAACCTTGTTATTGTAAGTGTACTTCATTAGACAGTGAAGCATTGAAGGAACTCCATTCATTTCATGAATCCATGGTCTACCCAAGAGAATATTATATGAAAGATCATGGGGAATGACATGGATAGGAGTTTGTAACGTAACCTTACCAACTTTCTCAGGTAATGTTATTACACCAAGTGGTTGTTTATCCACATTATCAAAACCACATATGGACAAATTATCTAGTTGAATTTTAGTCTTATGCACCCCAATTATATCCAAAATATTTACACTACAAACACTAAGTCTCAAACCATTGTCAAAAAGAGTACGCCTAATCCCCACCTTGTTCATAACAACCAATATCATCAAAGCATCATTTTTTTTTACCTTTCAAGAGGAGGTAATTCACTTTGATGGAAGACAATATTCACATTAACCAAATTCATACCCTCAATTAAGGCTTCTACTTCATTTGGTTGCACACTAGGAGGGACCACCACTTTTTGCAAGGCATTTTGAATCATGCCATGGTAAGTTGATGAGGTTTAAATTAAGTCCTAGAAATAAATCTTAGCAGGAGTTTTACGAATTTGTTCCAAAAGATCATACTCCTTTCCACTGTGTTGAGGTAGACGAGGGGCACTAGGTAAAACATGTTGCGAGAATTTGATCAATGGAGGAATGGGTTGTGTTTGTCTTGGTTTCTTGTTATTCCTTGTGTTATATGTATGAGAAACTATGTGGTAACTTGGTTGTTGTGATAAATGGTTACTAGTGAGTTGTTTCGCAAAGTTTAAGATATGACCATGAAGCTTGTGTTTGTTTTAAGGTGGTCCTATGATCAATACGGGTTTGGTTTGAACTTTAGGATGTTGTGTAGGTGGATAGATGATAAGTTGAGGCGTGATTGCATTGATTGTTCTTTGTTGTGTGGGAATGTTGCAAGCCTTAGTGGATGAAATTAGTGATATGAAGTCCTCAAGGGATTCATCTAACATGTCAAATTCATCACAACTAAAAGGATTGATAGGTATACGATGCACTTGTAGAAAAAGATCTGACATGATCGGATGACTATGCTTTCTCCAAGATTAATCATTAAACTTTAATTTTAGTTTATGTTTATACAATTTAAAACTAATAAGGATGGAAAATAGATTTATAGACCAAGTGCAAGTATAGATCTGGAAACTAGGTTCTAGATTAGCAAATGAACATGTATCAATTTTTTCTAGAAATTTCAAGTAGGTTTATGGAGGATTGGGACACCCTAGGGAGTGTGTGTCCTGGTGGAGATTTTTCTGAAATTTCATTTTCAGAGGTGCTAGTGTCAAAACTTAATTGTGTGATAGTATGCAAGCTCAAAATTTGAATTGATTCTAGTGTTGTTTTGTAAGTTTCTAGATTATGCAATGTGTTGTAACAACCTAAGGTTTTGAATCTTTGCAAAAATGAAACTAATCTACCTAAATTATGTAATGCTTCAAAAAATAAAAACAATTATCCTAAAGATCTAGTAATCTTCAATAATGAAATGCAACAATTTTTCATAAATTTGCAACAAATGAAGCAAAATGACAACTTTCTTTAACATTAACACTTTTCTAGAATTTCAAATTAGACATTTGCAAGCAGAACTAGACAAAGAATATAGAGACTGAGACTTGTAAAAAAGTTTTATGATCCACCTGTAGCAAGATAGAGGTGCCCTAGGGAGTCTGAGTCCCTAACAGAGGTTCATAAAAATGAAAAACTAAATGCTTAGGTTGTTTTTATCTGCAAACTAGTTTTACAATGATTATTTTTCCATAATTTTCCCAATTGAAGATAATGTAACTCAAATGCAAATGTTTGAACAATAAATGACTATTATGAATGCACCTTTGAATGTAAATCTAATCTAAATGACTGAAACTAACCCTATTGCAACCTATGATGCAATATGATATTAATCTTTTTGAAATTTTATGACTTTATAATGCAAAAATGAAACTCTAAATGAGAAATAAAAAACCATGCAATGCAAAACCTAGATCTAGGGTTGAAAATTTGCAATTTTTAGAAGGTATATGATGCCAAAATTTTAGGTTCACCAAAATGTAACATAAGAAAAAGGGAACCCTAGGTTTAATGTCTAAACCTAGGATTTCTTTTTGCTCCTTTTTCAAAGGTACATTAGGATGCAAATCAACAAGGTGTTTTGATTGAATTTAAACCATAAAGGTGAATCAATCAGACCTAGATCTGATCCTTTTGAGCCTTAGAAATGGAATGAACTGATTTTCTATGATTAACCAAACTCAATTATGTACCCTAATATGAAAAATGCAATCAACAGATGATTAATAGATTAAAACAACTTGTAGGAAGATTTGGGAAGTTTTGAATGATGTGTACATGTCACTAGAAGTTGGATCTAGCATAAAATAGGGGATAGAGTTTCCCTAAGGCGAATGGGTCCTTATAGGACTTTTCTGAAACTTCAAATTTGATCTTGTAGCTCTTTGTCCGCACTTTGATGTCTGCCCTAAAAAACCTTCATCTTTGGATTTGGACATGCAATAAATCTACAAAAGAGATGGGGGTGGCTATATAGGAGTTTTCCTTAGTTAAGCCCCTATTTTGGTATTTCTACCTCCATAATAGCTAGTAAAATTGATTGATAAAAGTGTGTGCCCTAACCTTAACTACGTCTAAGGTTGTTATGAGCTAAAATTGCATAAAAACCTACTCAAGTGTGTTAGAGGAGGATTCCTATATGAAAATAACAAGATCCACCTAAGAGGAAGTCAAAACACCCTTAGGAAATCTAAAATATAATGATACCTCACTTTAGACTGCAAATAGGATGAAGCTTGAAGATGAGAACACTAGGAACCAAGTCATTAGGTTGAAGGAAATGGCCAAATGCATCTCCGAAACCTAGAATCCATCAAGCTCTTCTATTGTCATCAATCTTCAATCATGACATAAGGCTTGATAAAAATCTATAAATGAGCTTGAAAACCTATAAATTCAAATGTGGCAGAATGATCTCTTGCTTCTCTTTTCTTCTCTATTGCTTTCTAGTTTAAAATGGTGAAAAGGCTAGGTATTTATAGGCATTTCTCTAATTTCCCAAAAAGTAGATCCTGAAAGCTGACATTTACAATTTGAATTTTGAATGTTATGATGTCGACACCAACATATCAAAAATTGGTCCCCGATAGAATAGGAGGAGCCATACACCCTAGGGATAATGGGTCCTAGCCCTATTTTCCAAGACATTAAGTATATGGGGCAAAATAATAACTGGATGCATTTGTTCAATACTTGCAATTTGTCGAAAAATAATAAAATAAGCCTCAAAAAGCATAATTTAGGAGATTAGGTCCTAGTTCGGAGCTGTTGAAAATGTATAAATGCAAGGGTCACTAAAATAGGTCCAAAATAAGCATGAAATTGTATTACCACCTACAAGGGAATACAATTTCTAATGCTACATGTTCTTGTGTGGTTTGTTGGTTGAGAAAAAAGTAGTTTAAAATTTCTCTTTCATCTAGAGAGGTTGAGTATCAAGGGGTGGTTAATGCCGCCTTTGAAGCTATTTGGCCTTAGATTGTTCTCATTGAGTTAAAATTTTCATTTATAAATCCAACAATCATTTTTGTGATAATCAAAGTGTGATACAAATCTAAAGGAATCTATTTCATCATCAGAGGACTAAACAAATTGAGATTCTTATGCACTACATTCGAGAGTTGATTCAATAAAACATCATTGATCTTAAGTAATTTCCTAAATCAAGGAAAATTGTAGACATCTTCAAAAAACTTCACTAAAAGCAAGTTCCTTCATTTTCAAGCTTTGCTAGGGGTGCAAAAGGTGTCTACTTTAGGGGTTATTTTCTCACTCTAGTTGGGGGGGCTATTCCTCTTATGAGGGGGATCTCTTTGTACATGGGTACCTCATTAGACTTTATTTTCTAGGACCCATCTTCTCACCCACCTAAGCTACACTTAATGGGGTATTAGTGTTATTGAAAACTTTAGTGGTGAATCTTCGCCAATTGGTGAATTCTAGGAATTGGCCAAGTCAAAATTGGCAAATTCTCACTCCCAACAGGGTGTCCAAATCGCCCAGATTTTACGAAGTATAGGTCCAATGCATGTCCATTCGCTAATGAGTTCTTTTATGAGGCATATTTAAGCAACAAATTTTCCATTTTCAAACTACGCGTTTCAATTGGACTGACTAATATTTTTTCCTAGAATCCCAAAAGCATTTAATAAAACACCTACATATTTGCCAATACTATTAAAACAACATTGTATCAGGACCCATTTCGCCAATTAAAATTTACAAATAGTTGCTTGTAAAGACCCATTTCGCCAATTAAAATTTATAAATAGTTGCTCATGAGGACCTATTTCACCAATAACATTAACAAATAATTACATTTGAGGACACATTCCACCTTGAAAATTACAATGTATTGTTGTATAAGCAAGCGAGATTTGCCAAATATTTAATATACCATTTAAAAATCCCACAGAATTCACCAAATATGGAATCATGGATTGATATAAATACAATTGAAAGTGTCATTTATTCTTAATTTCTTACACATTTTGTTCGATTATGAGGTTCTACTTCTCCATTCGGAACTGGAAGTCAGCAAACTGTGAAGCCGAAAACGTAGACTTAAAAGGTGAGTGATCATTTCTTCATAGTGTTATTAGTTATAATAATACGTTTTCTTTATCTCTTTTCCATTCTTGCTTCAACAAATTGAACCTTAGAACCAAACTCTGAAGTTTCAAAGTTTTCAAAACCTCCGACCCACTGAGTAGAAAAGGTGAGTGATTATTTCTTCATAGTGTTATTAGTTATAATAATAAGTTTTTTTTCTCTTTTCCATTCTTGCTTCAACAAAGTGAACCTTAGAACCAAACTCTGAAGTTTCGAAACCTCTGACCCATAGAGTAGAAAGATGACCAGGAAAGACTTGCAACTCAACAAAGTGAACCATCAAAAAAAGTCGGAGAATCGGTAAGTTATGAAAATTTAGAACTATACGACAAGGTTATAAAACTTTGATGACTAGCAACTAAGGTTAGGAAAAGCCAAAAAATTAATATTGTATTCCATGGTATTGAATTTGATATGTGATTTTGCATCATTTTTAAAGAACAACACTTATCACACTACTTATAAATTCCTATTGCATTGCCATTCACACAATCTTTGATAAATAACTAAAAGGAATATTATTAATCCATTCCTTGAACAAAAGCTAATAGTTCAACATCCATAACTTATAAGTTATAAGCTAACAAAAGCTAACAGTTCAACATAAATAACTTATAAAGGCATCCAGTGTCCACCCAACTTAAATAATAAAAGCTTAAACTACCAAATCACCTAAATTATACTAAGAAATCCTTACACATCCATCACCATAAAAATTTTATTCACAAAAACATTCCACAACAATGAAGCTATCCAAAAATATATCAATCTCATGTAAATAGAAATAGAACTTTTGAAAGAAAGATAACAACTAAACCAATATCACTACACTCTACAGAAATTTTATTCATAGATAATAACACCACATCAATATAGCAAAATTATATCATCTGTCATCCCAATAATAGATATCACACTAGCAAACATTCAGTATAAATAGAATAAATCTATACACCATAACTCAAATATTATGCATGCATAAACTCCACCAATGTCTTTTATATCAAAATAACAGATAATAGCCAAAATAACAGAGTTTTCCCTAATGAGTAAATCAAAGTTTTCTCAAAAGAGCCTAATCACATCAGTCGAACCAATATTTAAACATAGCCAATGTCTTTGGTAACTGTTTCTTGAAAGTAACCGTACCGAAAATTAAAAGAAGTCATTAACTTAAAAGTGCCAACTTTAAAGAAAGTATATGAAAATGCTAAAAATAAACTATGCATCATTCCCAGCTGCTTCAACTTCATCAGCTTCCAGCTCCTTGTTCTCTCCTTGTCACAACAAATTCTCCTGCATCTTCATTTTGGCTTTATATTCCCTATACTTGGTAATGATTGCAAAAATCTCCCTGCTTCTTGGTGTCAATGTGATCTGAAGCCCAATTCTCCATTTTTTGAGAGAAACTTTAGACTTGTTCAGTGTGTCAAACCTCCTTTCTACTTCAGCTTTAAAAGTTTTGAGATAAAGCTCCAACCTCCCAAGTTTTGAGAAAGATTCTTTAGTCCTCGTAGCAGGATGTGCTACTTCTCTGTTGAAGACTTCTCTAAAATTTAAGCAAATTTCTTTTATGTCCAGAATTTTCTCATCAAAATCATATGTTATCTTCACCTACAAATCATGAAAGTTCCCATTGATTTATTCTAACATATCCAAATACTTCTCCAGCACACCTATGATTTCCTTTACCAAGTCATCATATATGTTTAGTTTCCATTTAAGTGAATCAAGCCATGAAGGATCTAATTCCTTTAGATCACTAACAATCTGTTCATTTACCAACTTCAATCGATTCATGGAAATTAACTCTTTCATTTCTTCCAAAACTACATACAGCTTGGTTTGATCATTTCTAACCTCCTGCAGTTTTGCTATTAATCCTTTTCTTTTATCAACAATGTCAATGTAGGAAATCACAGATTTACAAATAAAAAATATAGCTTCTTGAGACAATTCTTCAATCCACTCACTAGCAGCCTTGGAATAATTTAGATTTTTCTTAATCAACTGCATCGCAGACTCATCAATAACTCTTTCTTGGTAACTAGAAGCCTTAGTATACAAAAAGCGAGAAACAATGGAAGAGATAAAGTTTTTGAAATCCAAAATTTGAGATTGCAATTTTATCCTTTCTTTCCTTTCTTTTTTTACCCGCTTGGCTAAAGCATTGATTGAGTAATTAACGTGATATACATCACCTTCAAGTGTCTAGGGACCCATGTCAACATGTATGATTTTATAATCATCTGTGGTTATCTTATCATCATCTACATCTTTAAAGGTTCTGCAATTTCTAACACCTAATTACCAGAGACATCATTCAGAATTCTTGACATTTTTTGGGCTTTCTTGGGCCCTAAGGAAGATTGGAGTAATTTTTTCACTGTATCTACTCTAGCCCCAGCGGATGTCGTAGGAGTGTATTTCCTCTTCTTTTCTACCACTTTCCTCAACCATACTAGAGAGTTTTCTATTAGACTAGGGGCTTTATCACTTTGAACAACCTCTCTAGACTCGTTGGAATAATTGATATGTTTTCTATAGGAGGAGATTGAGAAGATTCTTAAGACAAGGGCGAGAAAGTACTATCTTGAACAATATGATTAAATATGATCTTTGAATCTTCTGACACAGGTTTTGTTTGGACATTTTTCTTTTTAAGAGCAGGGGTTGATGGGTTGTCTTGTTCACATATTGATTTTGATTTAATTGATTTCTCCAGCCTTTCACCATCACCCCCAAATTGTGAATTGGCGCTAGAAGACTTGATGAGTATCCTCGTCGATGATGTACCTCCAAGGACTACTTGGCTAGATCCTTCCTCATTTTTCTGGGACGATTTTGGTTCATGAACATAACTAGCAAGCCTACGCCATTTTCCCTCCAACCAATCCTGAGTCCTTTTGAGTACTGGTTTGACTCGTTTACTCATATATAAAACTTCATCTTTATCCCAGTCAACTCTGGGATGTGATTTATCAGGAAACTTCTCATATTCAAGATCAAGAACCATCAAATCTTCAAACATGTTTTTAGGAATTTGGAAAGAGAGACCAAAAATTTGTATCTGCTCAAGGGTTAACCTCATATGGTCCCTTATGAAAACTTCATTTTCATCAGCATAATCTTCCCATAAATCTTTGATTGAAGGTTGGTGTTGATACGAGCCGAAGGAATACAATTTTTTTCTCACAAAGCCCTTGCTGTCAAAATTAGTTCTTACAAACAAGTACTAGAGATTGTATTCTTTGAGAATCCTTTCAACATTCCTAGCCATCTGATTACTTTTGCAAGAGAAAGAACGAGTAACTAACGGGAAGGTATACCCTCGCTTTCCCATATTCATGTATTTTATATTTACTATGGCCATTTGTCTACAGACCTCTAAAAATACCAATAAGTCGTCAGGGTACTTAGGCAATTTAAGTGGAGCCTTCTCGTAACCTCCAATTCTCAAATAAGAAAAACTATCAAACTGGATATAAAAACTTCCAAACTTCAACACCAAAGATTTTGATTCAGGGGAAAAACGCATTTTAGGGTTTCCATCCAACTTTCTCGCAACTTCCATTAAAAAGGCATCATTAACAAGACAATATTCTCCCATCCCAACCTACCTAGTAAATTGTGCATAACACTTATACACGGGCATGCCGGGACTTGGTGGTACTTGTGGTTTCAACCCTGGCCAATAAGCTCTTTGAATAGCAATGATATATATCAAACAAGAACACAGATGAAAGGTAGCAGTCTTCTGAAAGTTAACTTATTTCTCATGCAAGTGAAAGCAAATTATCTCGGCCCAATCGATAAACACATTATCATCACAGATAACTAAAATGAACTGACACATCCAATCTTCAAATAATTCAACTTGTGCATTCCTGACAATACGATGAAGTAAAGCAATAACATCAACAATTTCTACTTTAAAATGTGTCCTCTTAAGTTTATTGGGCAATTGAGATTACCTTTCTTCTCTGATTTTAACCACCCTTTGTCCATAGAATTTTTACACCAGGTTTCATTAGTCCTAAAATATTTGTTAGTTGTTATAACAAACATCTCCTTTACGGGCGCCTTCTCTAGAATTCCCAATGCTTGAGAAACGACCTTGGGAAAAATTTTAGCTACAATATTTCTGTTCGCGGCCTTGATTTCTCGGGTTTCAGGAATGTACCTTCTCGCACATGCAACAATTAAGTCAACACTTAGCACTACTTCTAGAAAACCTTCGGCCTGAGCTAGTCCACTTTCAAACACCTTCACATCTATAGCAGATTTTTCTTTACTATCCAGACGTGCCCAAAATTCTTCTAATTTAAAAAGTCCTAGCTCCATATCCCTCACACTGAGCTAGAGATTTTCAATTTCAGCCTGCGTGAGCTCTCTATGCCTAATGAGATGCTTGAATTCCTAAAGAAATAATAGCAGCATGTATGTTTGAATGTCTGAGAAAAAATACACCAACCACGTATGTCGTTATTGTTGATAGGACGTGCTTTAAATGCGACATTCAATTTCGTACCTCAAAAAGATAGCCTATAAACCTACATGCTTTTGGAAATTCTTGAAAATACAACTCAAGTTCATTCTGTA
>VDFB02000211.1:0-10959 GCA_007258455.2 Sequoia sempervirens
AGTAAGGCAAGAGGGTAAGTGGCAGGTTGAGTTAGTATCTGGTGCTAGAGTTGTTGTACATTCCTATGTACTGGATTGTAGACTGGAGATTGGTTCTTTCCACACTACTATAGATCTTCGTGTTATACCATTAGGTTCTTGCGACATTTTCCTAGGGATGGATTGGCTCGATGCTCATAGGGCCATGATTGATTGTTGACGCAAGTCGATATGATGCATTGATGCATCAGGTAGTGAGGTTGAGTTAGTAGGGGTCCAAAGACCTATATCATTGAGGATGATCTCGGCTATGCAGCTGAGAAGATGTGTTCGTCAGGGGTGCTAGTTATTTGCTATGACAGTAGATGATTTGGAGATGGGTGATAGAGAGGAGAAGGTGTCCATAGATAGCCACCCCATTCTACAACAGTATGCTAATAAATTTTTGAAGGAGTCTCAAGCTGCAAATGGGTTCAGAACCAGGTAGAAGATCAACCTTGAAGTCTATGCCATGCAACAAAAGGAAATTATAGATCCATCGAACCAATCTTTAATAGATTGATACAAAAGGAAATTATAGATCTTTGTAGAAAATTATCATTTTGTTTGGTTTCCCTATTTCTTTTAATTGTCTAGGAAAATGAAAATCTCTGATCTTTCCTGTAGAAAACTTCTTCTGTGAAAATTTGTTGCCCAATTTGAACCAGCACTTGGATTAATTTATATATAAATATACATATATATACATATATATTGAAATATATATGTACATATAAATATATATATTATATATAAATATTTTATTTTATTTAAAGCACTGTAAATTCCCTATAGGAATTTTTATTTTGAAACAAAATTGTAAGAAATCGTCGTACGACAAATTAATAACAGTGATGAAATTAAATAAATTTAAGTTTGTATTTTCATCATCTGTCATGGCACATGATAGACTGGGAGTAGTAAGGCAAGAGGGTAAGTGGCAGGTTGAGTTAGCATCTAGTGCTAGAGTTGCAGTACATTCCTATGTACTGAATTGTAGACTGGAGATTGGTTCTTTCCACACTACTATAGATCTTCGTGTTATACCATTAGGTTCTTGCGACATTTTCCTAGGGATGGATTGGCTCGATGCTCATAGGGCCATGATTGATTGTTGACGCAAGTCGATATGATGCATTGATGCATCAGGTAGTGAGGTTGAGTTAGTAGGGGTCCAAAGACCTATATCATTGAGGATGATCTCGGCTATGCAGCTGAGAAGATGTGTTCGTCAGGGGTGCTAGTTATTTGCTATGACAGTAGATGATTTGGAGATGGGTGATAGAGAGGAGAAGGTGTCCATAGATAGCCACCCCATTCTACAACAGTATGCTAATAAATTTTTGAAGGAGTCTCAAGCTGCAAATGGGTTCAGAACCAGGTAGAAGATCAACCTTGAAGTCTATGCCATGCAACAAAAGGAAATTATAGATCTTTGTAGAAAATTATCATTTTGTTTGGTTTCCCTATTTCTTTTAATTGTCTAGGAAAATGAAAATCTCTGATATTTCCTGTAGAAAACTTCTTCTGTGAAAATTTGTTGCCCAATTTGAACCAGCACTTGGATTAATTTATATATAAATATACATATATATACATATATATTGAAATATATATGTACATATAAATATATATATTATATATAAATATTTTATTTTATTTAAAGCACTGTAAATTCCCTATAGGAATTTTTATTTTGAAACAAAATTGTAAGAAATCGTCGTACGACAAATTAATAACAGTGATGAAATTAAATAAATTTAAGTTTGTATTTTCATCATCTGTCATGGCACATGATAGACTGGGAGTAGTAAGGCAAGAGGGTAAGTGGCAGGTTGAGTTAGCATCTAGTGCTAGGAGTTGCGTACATTCTATGTCTGAATTGTAGATGGAGATTGGTTCTTTCCACACTACTATAGATCTCTGTTATACCATTAGGTTCTTATGACATTGTTCCTAGGGATGGATTGGCTCGATGCTCATAGGGCCATGATTGATTGTCGACGCAAGTCGATATGATGCATTGATGCATTTGGTAGTGAGGTTGAGTTAGTAGGGGTCCAGAGACCTATATCATTGAGGATGATCTCGGCTATGCAGCTGAGAAGATGTGTTCATCAGGGGTGCTAGTTATTTGTTGACAGTAGATGATTTGGAGATGGGTGATAGAGAGGAGGTGTCTATAGATAGCCACCCCATTCTACAACAGTATGCTAATAAATTTTTGAAGGAGTCTCAAGCTGCAAATGGGTTCGAACCAGGTGAAGATCAACCTTGAAGTCTATGCCATGCAACAAAAGGAAATTATAGATCCATCGAACCAATCTTTAATAGATTGATACAAAAGAAATTATAGATCTTTGTAGAAAATTATCATTTTGTTTTGGTTTCCCTATTTCTTTTAATTGTCTAGGAAAATGAAAATCTAGATCTTTCTGTAGAAAACTTCTTCTGTGAAAATTTGTTGCCCAATTTGAACCGCACTTGGATAATTTATATATAAATATACATATATATACATATATATTGAAATATATATGTACATATAAATATATATATTATATATAAATATTTTATTTTATTTAAAGCACTGTAAATTCCCTATAGGAATTTTTATTTTGAAACAAAATTATAAGAAATCGTCGTACGACAAATTAATAACAGTGATGAAATTAAATAAATTTAAGTTTATAGTTTAGAGGCACTGGGGATTAAACCCCATCACCACCTCCACATTATGGTGGGGACGGTCCTACTATGGAAGCGCCCTCCACACATGTGTGGGGAAGGCACTGACACAGACAATGCCGTCTCCCTTAATAAACTCTGATGTGGCCAGTCTGAGCATTGCGATTTTCGTATGATTGTTTCTTTAATGGTTATTTTATTATATATATTATATTTATATATATATATATATATGTTATATATATAATATATAATATGATTTTTATTTATAATATGTATTTTTATATTATGTATATATATTATATATATATAAATATATATTTTTGGAAATTGTATTGTAATTATTTTTAAATGGAATTTGGGAAAAATATAATTAACTTTATAATTAAATAATATATTTATATGTATATATATAATTATATATAATTATATATATACATATTAAATATATTTATTTAATGTGTGCGTAATACAATAAATATTTGCAAGCACGATTAATTAAATTGAAATGATTGATTATTTTATTGATGAATTTGAGTTAATCTTATGAGTAGATTGTGAACTGAAAGTAATCATTTAGTTTAAATTCATTGTTGACCTATAAATAGGAATTATGTTTAAATGGTGTATTTTAGATATGCGATATTGATTGTTTTGGATTTTTGAAATTCGAATAGTAGTGCTTTTAATTACCTAAGATTGTTTATTTTAATTTCTAGTATTTATGTAATTGGGCACTGTGGGGAATATTTGTTGTAGAGAAAATATAAGTCTTCCAAATTATAATTGTGATAGGGTTGTTATTTCTGTTAGTCGCCTTGAGATTTCCTTGGGTAGTGCATGTAGTTGGATTCAGTATTGGACATCTGTAGGGATGTGTTATCTCTTGTGTTATGTTATTATCATTTGGTGCACTATCTACCCTTGGGTGTATAATGAGTTATTGTGTTGTCGATAGGGGAGTGGCTTTCAACCGGGGCCGAGACACAAAGTGCTCCTAGGATAACTCATGTGGAAGTTAGTGTAATCAATGGAAATTAAATAGCCTACATTAGGGGAATGGGTAGTTAAAATATTTAACTGGATAATTAGCCTTTCTCATTGGATCAAGGTCTTGTGTTAGACTTGAGATGAGTCGGGAAGGCCTGAAATGGCAAGATCGTTATCTTGTCTTCTCGAAAGATAATCGATTCCGCGATGGTGTGTATGTGGGGCCAAAGTTCTTAAGAGGTTACTAGGATAACCCAAGATGGGGGCTGAGGCCTAGGAAGATCTCCTTAGGATAACCAATGCAACCTTTGTGATGACTTTCCTCCTATGACAACAGTCTGTTTTTGTTGTACAATGATTGTTCTTGATTCAGTGATTCTAGAAGCAGTGTGACCTTTTGTTTGTGTCTACTAGTAATGTGTTATCTTGTATATTGCCTGTTTCTAGAGGTAATAGGTTTGTCTTGGTTACCTTTTACTATCTCCTAGCATGGGGGCTTGCCCTACGGGTACCATATGGTTAGGTGGCATGCAACTTACACTGTTGAGCTTTCTCTTCCTATTTGTGATGGCGAGATATTCTTGTTCAAGGAGCTCGTGTGGTTCTATGGATTTGTACTTCTCTTTATTCATCGTAACTGTGGGACACTATGTAATTGTAATCCTCATTTGTATCGAGGAGAACCCTTGTGATGTAATTGTAAAATTATGTATGATTTATTCATTGTTGGATTAAATGGTATATTTGGTGTTGTGTGATGTTGTATCTGTGTAAATATGCTCATTACATTTCTATGTGTTAGACTTATTTTGCAATGAATTAATGCTTTGATGTATATTGTATCTTGAGTTAACTCCATATACTATGTTTTAGAATAATTTTGTAAGTTTTGAAATTCACATGTAGACGCGTTGCGTGGTCTAGAGGATGTATGTGTTAGAGTAGTTTACTTGACTCATCATTGTTACTTCTTTTTAAGAAAAATAAATTAGTTGTGCTTCCATAGTGTTGCATCATCCTCTAGGTTGTGGGACGGGGCTTTACACACCACCCCGCCCTTGCATAAAGGAAAGAGTGCAAGATCCCTCAATCTTAATTCAATTCACCTTTTGGGTTGATAGTTGTTTCAAGATTCTTGGATCTCATATGTTGAATGAAACACCCTATATAGAAAAGCTGGATTGGGGACATTCTATTCTCCCCTCTTAATTTTTCTAAGTTTTAATGTGGATCACCAATCCACCCGAGATGCTCTTGCATCACATATAAAGACAAGGATGAGGAGGTGAGAAGGTAGGAGTGAAACTGCATGGCTACCCCTCCAAAGTTGAAACATGAGTAGTACTATATAGACAAGTATTGGGACACTTGGTGAGTCCAAATGAGGTGAGAAAAAAATTGAGATGTATCCCAAGTGAGCTTAAGAGTAGTGTGAATAGGAATCTTCTAGATAGGCTAAAATGTAAATAGTTTAGCCATAACTCTTTTTGCAACACTAACAAGTGAAAGTGACTTTGAATATCTATTGTGTGGTTCGTGTGATTTATTTCTTATATTCTATATGTATCTTCTTTTGTATCTTACCTATGATTTTGGGATGATGTAATGACTTGATTGAAAATAATTATTGTCATAGTTACTACAAATATAGCTTACTTTGATTTATATTTTGAATTTTCCACCTTGTATTAAGCTATACCTATTATGAGATTCCTTTCCTCGTGTCCTCTTTTTTATTTTATTATCATTTAAATTTTAATATATATTTTTATGTCTTCTTTCATGTCTCTCACATGTTATATCACATTTTAGAATATTTCATTTATGTTACTTATCTTGATTATGTATATATATATTTTTTGGGGGAGGGGAGATAAATCTATTCAACAATTTTCTTTTTTTTTTATTAAATCACAACTACAGTGGTAGTATATTGATAATTAAAATAAAAGATACAAAATTTTGCATGCAAAGTCCAGATCTTTCTTCAGAGTCTAGGTGCCCTATATGACACTATCCACTAGCTAGAAACATATTGTATGTTCCTAATAAGGACAGAGTTTAACAAAATTCATGCTTAATATGTCCATATCTACTAAACATAGGTGCCCTATATGGCACTAACAAAGACCTATTCTATCATGACTATAGCTTGGAAGCAGTAAAGACAAAATTCCAAGCTTTTGAGTTCTAAAACATAGACAAAAAAGAACACAGACTAATCCTTATCTCCAAAAAAGTACCCACGAAATTGCCCATGCTTCTTTCCTTTTCCTTTCAACTCCACCAAGCTTTAATCCACAAAAAATTAGTCCCCATGTTGCGGGAGTGTTTGTTTGGTAGCCCGAATAGCCTCCATTTGTAGGTCTCTCTAGAAGGGTCTATCATGACACCTTTTCAACAAATTTTGGGGGATAAACTACGACTTGTGTGGCAATGGGAGCTGAGATAGCAGCCACATCAACCATTACCAACACCTCTCCATCCGTTCCCTTATTAGCTAGATTTTCATCTAATATGTTGGCCTCTCGATATACCTCTCGATATACATGGTTGATAGTATAGTCTTCAATTGTGTCTAAAATTTCCAAAGCCTAATCTAGGAGACCCTTAAGCTTCCAATTGGGAATATCTCATTTTTTGACTACATTGACAATAATGTCCGAGTCCCCTTCAATTTCAATCTTTGAGATGCTCAACTATTTACAGAGAAAGATACCTTCAATTAATCCATTAAATTCTGCATAATTGTTGGTGGCTACTCCTAGGCTAATTTATTTATAAGCAATGACCTTCTTCTCCCAGGAGTGAATGATGCAGCCAGCCCCAACCACCCCTGGATTCCCTCTAGAGGCTCCTTCAAAGTTGAGCTTATGCCAACCAAACTTTGGAGCCAACTTAACACACTACATCCTTGTTGCTTGTTTATCTTTACTGATGTCACCCATGAAGGGGGGAATGCAAAGACCATTCTAGTTCTTCCTCATGAGATTATCCCATTCTGAATACTTGTAATCTTTCCTGACATGTTTAAAATTTCTATTGTTTACTACTTCTACTATGGCTACCTCAATCTTGTTAAGCAGCCTATCAACACATAATTCTCTGTCTTTGAATATTCTTCTATTTCTCTCCTTCCAAATCTCCCAGACTAGTATTGAGGGGCTACTGATCCATAAAGCTCCAAAAATGCTTGATTTTATTAGTGATGGCCAGGAAAAAAACCATTGCAAAATACTTGAGGGCACGATAATTGATCATCCTAGTTTGTCAATGAGCCAGTTCTAACATTGAAGGGAGAAAGGGCATGTTAAGAGAAGATGATCAGGAGTTTCTTCTTCCTTTTTACATAAAAAACACCATGAAGGGCCTAGAAAGCCAAATTTATTGAAGTAGTCGAAGGTTAAGATCCTTCTTTGAATGGAAGCCCATGCGAAGGCCCCTTGTTTAGGCAAGCATAACTTATCCCAACATAGAGAAATGGGCAGTAGATCTCTAAATTGTTTTGCCTCCTTGTAATTGCTTGGAACCTATCTTTAGAATTATATTGCCCATTGTTTGAATTTTTCCAAATGATTCTATCACTACCTTCTCAAAATAACAGAGGCCTAGATGCTAGAATATTTTTCAACATCTCCCAACTATCCTTTCTCATATGAGCTAAAAAATATTTCCATCTCCATCCAAGAGGCAAGGAGGCATCCCTCTCTACATAACTAAATAGGTTTGGCTCCCATATTTGGATGAAGAGACCATTGAAAGCTTTGGTATCCATTAACCTATCTATTGGAGGATGACTGCCCCATGAGTCTTCCTAGAAGAGAGTAGATCTACCATCAAATATATCCCAAAAGACATGGTGTAGAAGCACACTCCTGCTTTTCATAATGAAATTCCAAATTCTGGATCCATTCGAAGGATTAGAGACTCTAAAGATCTCTTCCTTATTTCCAGAGTTTAGGTATTTCGCCTAAATGATTCTAACCCATTTGAGGTCCGGTTGTGAGTAAATTCTCCAAGCTAGTTTTTCTCCTAGAGCCTGATTTTGCTAAATCATTTTCCTGAGGCCAATACCCCCATCTTGCTTCGATCTGCAGATTTTTTCCTAGGATATTAAGGCTATTTTTTTCTTTTCTGAGAGACCTTACCAACAAAATCTTCACAAGAGATGTGTTAATCTTTTGTTAGTCCCTGTTGGGAGGTTTAAGCAAGACATCATGTAAATGGGAAAAGCTGATAAGACTGATTTGAGAAGAACAAATATTCCAGCCCAGAAGAGCCATTTCCCTTTCCAAATAGATAATCTATTTTCCATTTTTTCACAGAGGGGTTCCCATAGTTTCTATTTTAGGATGCCTTTTTCAAGAGGAATCCCAAGATAAGAGCACGAAAGCTTTCCTATCTTGAACCCCAGATTATTAGCTATTATAATTTCTTTTATGTGGTCCAAATTAAAGACGAAGATTTCAGACTTTTCATTACTTACCTCTTGACCAAAAGCTTTCTAATACTAATTGAGAATCAACTTAAAATCCCTTGCTTCCTTTCTACTTCCCATACCCATGAAAAGGGTATCATCTACAAATTGTTGATGCGTGCAAGGTTCCACTCCACTCATAATCTGAATACCTACAATCTTTCCATGTCTTCTTGATTTTGAAATGATCCTTCCTAAAGCCTCAACCATTATTATAAATAAGAAGAGGGATAGAGGGTCACCCTATCTCAATCCTTTGGAGGACTAAAAAAAAACTTCAAGTTTCCCATTAACAATTACTAAAAATCTCAGAGTTGAAATACAAAAAAAGATCCAATCTATCTATCTTTTGCTAAAACCAAATGCCTCCAATAATTTACACAAAAAGTGCCAGTCTACTTTATCATAAGCCTTCTTCATGTCTAGTTTGATGATCATACTCAGTATCTTTTGACTCTAGATTGAGTGAATCACTTCTTGGGCTAAGATTATACTATCTAGAATTGATCTGCCTGGGACAAAACCAATTTGTTCATTTGATATAATGCTTGGAAGAACCTTCTTAAATCTGTTGGCCATGACCTTAGCCAGAATTTTGTAGATCATGTTGTATAAAGAGATAGGTCTAAACTCTTCCTACCTCATGGCATTCTCTTTTTTTGGAATAAGAACTAAATATGTGTTATTAATTTCTTTTAGAAATATTCCTTATTTTTGGGCTACTATTATAGCTTCAACCACATCATCTCCAATGATACTCCAACACTTTTGGTAGAAACCAGTCAGGAAACCATCCGGGCCTGGGGTCTTGTTAATTTGGAACTGAGAAAGGGCTGCTTTAACTTCAGCCCTAGAAATCCTTTCAATGAGCATCCTATTCTGTTCTTCTGAGACCAAGTTGGGAATGAAAATTAAACATTTTCTCTGGTTGCCTAAGTCTGAACCCTCCAAATTATTGAGGATGTTATTAAAATACTCCACTGCACTTTTTGCAATCAAGGCAGGATCTTCCAGAACCACTCCATATTCTACCTATATTCTTGTAACTTTGTTTACTGCTCTTCTTTTCTTGATTGAGTTATGATTTTTTTTGTGTGTTTTTATCTTCGTCCTCAAGCCAGGATTCCCTAGAATTTTGCTTCCAGTAGATCTCTTCTTTAGCTAGAATATCCTCATAATCCTACAAAAGCTTCTTTTCAAGGATAAAGCTCTCCTGATCCATACCATCCTTGAGAACTTGCTCATTCAAGGCTGCTATCTCATGTTCTATTTTCTCTTTTTTGAAAATATGTTCTTAAAATTATCTTTATTCAACTATAATAGCTTTTCCTCGGTTGCTTTTAGCTTAGACACTAGGCAAAAGAACTTAGACCCTAAGAATTTCTCTTCATTCCACCATTCTTACAGATTTGTGAGGAAATATTTATGTTTTAACCACATAAACTCGAACTTAAAGGGTGACCATCTAGGTTTCTTATCACCTAGGATCTCTAGTAGAATTGGAAAATGATTAGATCCTGACCAAGGCTGAATAGATGCTTTCAAGACACAAGTAAGGGTAGATAGGTCCCCCTTTATGAAGAATTTGTCTAGTTTTTCTACAACCAGGTTGAAGCCAAGCCTATGGTTATTCCAGGTAAATTCATTACTCTCAGTCTCAATTTCTAGTAGATTGTTCCTACAAACCTAGTTACTAAAGTCTTCCTAGGATCGACCAATCATTTGAGAGCCCCCCCTTTTATCAGAGTAGTGTATAATTGCATTCAAGTCTCCTCCTTGAATTATGTGTTGTTATGAGAATCTTGTTAGGATCCTTTCAATCTCTAACCAGACTTCTCTTTTCCTTATGGTGGGAATGGGTCCATAAACATTGATTAGGATAAATTTCAAATTTTTGTTTAGAGATTTGACAAACCCACCATGCCAATGTTTTGCTGCCTCCACAATTTCAAAGCTTACAACATTTTTCTTCCAAAGAATGGCAAATCCTCCAGATGCACCATCTGCATTTACTACCTTTTCCTACCATAGACCCAGTCTGAGAGAAAATTTAGCCACATACTCTGAACTTAATTTTATTTCCTGAAGGAGTATTATATCAGTTTGGTTTGCTATGCATTTGTACTTGACCAAGTGTTGCTTTTTAGGGGAATTTAAACCCCTAACATTCCAAGACAATATTTTCAGAGCTTTTGATGAAAGGATAATCGCTTCCCCTATGTCAGTAGGGCTATAATATTTGTTTTCCCTTTTGCCTACCCATCCAAGTTCTGAAGCTCTAAAAAATACTTTTTGCCTCTTTTTCCAAGGGTATCCTTGCCATAGTCAAGTATTTTCCTAGAAGACATTTCTTGATTGAGCCCCATACTAATATTTTTGTTGCCTGGGTTTTGGGGATTTATCTCTTCCTGATCATCATCATTTAGATTTTCCAACTCCTTTATTTTGTCAATCAAGGTTTTTTGCTCTAGTTCCTTCAACTCTTCATCTAAAATTTCATCATCTAATTCCTCTCCCGATTCAGCTTCCATATCTCTTACCAGCTAATCCTCCATACCACCTTGGTTAAGTGTGAAGAGCGGTATTTTAATCCATTCTACTACCTCCTGATGGTTACTTTGATCCACAGAGTCCAAATTCTTGTTTATCTCATTCTGCAGGTTTTCCACCTCATGGCTCAATTGGAGTAGTTGGTGCTTGGCTACCATAATTTCTTGTCCATGCATCATGTTTGTAGTTGAGGATATTTCTCCTTTATTGTGAGTGATGGGGGCTGAAAAAGGCCC
>VDFB02000212.1:0-60566 GCA_007258455.2 Sequoia sempervirens
TTTGAATGAAACTTTGGGGAATTAAAAAGGAAATTAAGGAATCAGGAAGGCAGGGAAGAAGAGGAACTTTTCCAGAAAACCCAGCTCAGGAGGAGGAAACAATAAGAAATTATGGACATCTACAGCTGGAGTAATTTGCCAGGTTTTTCCTTTATATTCCATTTATCTAGTTGGAATTTTGATGAAACAACTGGGAAATTGTTTGCAAGAATTTGAGTAATTACTTGTAAACTGTAAAGTTTGGCAAATCTTCTTTTCATTTGTTAAACTGGAAGGAACTGCTTAAACTTTCATCTTCTTACCAATTTGGGGGTTTCTTCTTTACAAACTGTGGATTTTATTTACTCCTCTTTGTTACATCTTGTACAGAAACTCTGAGAATATATATATATATATATATATATATATAAACACATATAAAATCCTGTGCATTTAAATATATTTGTATATATATAAAAACATATACTGAATTTATGTGTTTAATTACTAAGAAATTCTTAAAAATTCGGAAGAAAGATACATAATTTCGCAGGTTGTTTTGTTGGAATGAATTTTACTATTTCCTCTTCATTTGAATGACTTTTGTTTGGGTGATTAATCCCTAGCCCCGTCCCTTAGGGATGGGCGGCTCTATGGGGAGGCCAGCGCCCTCCACAGGCCACGGGCCTGTGGAGGAAGCGTTGCCTCCTCACAGGCTGCACCACCCTCTATGGGGGGGAGGCGTAGCCTCCACAATATCAATGATGAGTTTTCTTTAAAATGAAAACATTGCCCCAGTCTTTGGTGCGGCACTGTCTCTTGTGGCAGAAAAGAAACTTTGAATAATTGTATATACACAGACATACATACCTACAGTTAGATACTTATAAAATTTATAAATAGTTATATATATATACTTGTAAACAAAACTACAGATGTAGATATCCTGATGTTACATTATTCTGTACATTAATATACAGTTGTGACACACAGGTATATGTAAATATTTATATAAGATACCTCTATTTTATTTTTCGCAAGAAATATCATCTATTGTAATTATTTTTACCCAGAAATCAAAGCCATATGTTTAAGCTCACATCATGTTCTTTTGTAAATTTATTACGTATTTACGTATGTATATATATATATATATATATATATATATATATATATATACATAGGTATAACAAATACTTAATCAAAACTGAAAAAAGAGCTCATATATATTTAACAAGCAGAATTTGACAGAGATACAAAAATAGTGCATTAAATATCTCTGTGAACAGTTGAAAATTAGAAAATATATACAAATATATTCATCTACATGTTTAATTCTTTCCTTATTTCCAAACTGTCTGATTCTTTTAGAATATTTAATTCAATGATCACTATTTTTATTTTGGAAATATTTATTTTTTCTAGTGATAATACACAGAAAACAACAACAAGAACAGTCTTATTTTCAATTGAAAACTAAATTTGAGCAAAGAACACTCAAGAGTGTAGCATGAAGTGAAAATAGATCTTTTAGCAAGTAGAAGAGAAACATGCTGTCTTTGTGAATTTTCTGAGAAAAGAAACTGAAATTATTTTTTATTCTGAAACTTTCAAATCTATTTATTTTGTTCAACGTATTGAGATTGAACTCAAAAGATGCAGTTAAAATTTCTTTGAACTCTAAAGATATATAATTCTCTTTGCAAATGTGAATGGAAAATAGTTTGATAAGCTTTTTATGAATATGGAAAAATGGAAGAATTCTTTTGGAAATTAATGAAATGCATGAAACATATAGGGAAAATGCATTATTTTCTGCAATTGCATTTTTTTTTACTATATTTGGGAACTTTCGGGACAGGATGCCGAAGGTGGACCCATAGAGATGGTAGTTTTACCTTTTCTAAAACTACCACTTGGTTTTATTTATTCTTGGCCAAGCACTTGTACCATTGAAATAGATGGATTTGTTTTAAAAGCCTAGAAATATATGTATGTAGGTCTCTGCCACCTCCTATTGCAAGAAATATGTTTTCTCGTGTTAGAAATGCATAAAGGCACCAGGCATGCATCGAGAGTTCCCTCCTGTTTTACTGTGTCAGGTTGCTAGGCTCCTTATGCAAGGCCGGGAATTTCTTCGAGTTAGGAAGGAACCCGAGGAAGTCATGTACTTCGTGGTTGGGCGGAAAAGGCGCCTTAATCACACTCTTGGCCTCAGCTCGCAAGAAGACCAGTGGTGTCACGACGGTTGGAGGTTCAAAGTTTTCATTTGCTATTGATGAACTGATGTATCATTCTTGAATGGCTTGTAAAGCCCTTGAAAATGTAATTGTATTTGACTTTCATTGTTGCAACTTTGAAATAGAAGTATTACATGAAAGATTCTGATGTAACATTGAAAAAGATGTTTCTATTGGAATTATTGATCCCTTTTGAATATGGATGAACATATATGAAAATGCATTGATATACTTTTGCCATGTGCATAATCTTGATGAATTACAATGTTATTATTATTTATATACATGAAATGCAATTTATGATCTCCTTTACATTGAGCTCACTTTGGAAGCTCTCATTGATGACATAATGTACTTGTATTCTAATTGAAATGAAATGAACTTTTAAAAATGCTTTTTCTCATCTCGCAAGCGTTACATTTGGTATCAGAGCCATAGGTTCAACACTCAGACCTCAAGGCTTCTATACTATAGGTTGCAATGTGAACCTGTTGATGATCTAAATTTCTCTAAGCATCGAGTGAATTAACACCCTATTTTGGGTTGAAGATTTCTTTGATGAGTTGGAACCTCAATGAGTTTTGGATGGTTGAGTTGAGAACCAAGAAGAATAGACATTGTATGACTGTATTAGTTGAGAGTATTCGTGACTTTGGTGGCATTTTCAAAAGAATCCTCAGTAAGAATAATGTCATGATTGAAACAAGGATTGGAGATTGTACCTTTAAAAAGGGTTGAGATATTGTGATGTATATACCTGAGCCAAAATGGCTAAGGCATGATGACAACCCGTGAAGTGATGATGTAGGATAGAGAAATTTTGAGAAAAGAGATCTCTCTGAGGACATAAAGGGTGAATGAGTATGATGCTTTAAGGAAGAAGAGAATCCAAGAGGGATGTATTAAGGAGAGGATTTCTGCAATGGTAAAGGTATTTGATTATGAGTAAGCTGATTTTTAGGTAATGTTTGTTCTTTCCTAATCGGGATGTGTGTATGATCCTTGCGATCTTTAGTAAATGCAAGTTAAGTCTCCTTAGGAGTCTTTGATATGGTCCTAGGAGAAAATTTTTCTCAGATAAGTTATCATTGTCAGCCTTATTGACAAGGCATGAGTTTTTGATCTTGTGAGACCATACAAGTCCTATATGCTAGATTTATATAAATGATATATTTATGAATATGCACTTTGCATATATTGTGTGAGTAATGCACTCTTGTTTGATTTATATTTGGTGTGAGTAATGCATCGTGTGAGTTAGGAACTTTGCATATATACATGTATAATGTGCGAGTAATGCACTTATGATTGTCTATGGTTGGTGCGAGTAAAGTGCTCAAGCTTTTTCTTCATATTATGTTAGAGATGGTATACTTATCTTGTGTGAGTGATGCACTAGAATAATTTTTGTTTTCATATCTCGTGTATGTGTGTTTTGGCATATTTATTTTGTGTGAATGAGAACTTCATGTAATTAATGTGCAAATGTTGTAATAATGCGTTATCCATATGAATGGCGTATATCTATTAAGTGGGAATTGGTAATTGCTCTTCATCGTGAGAATGAAGTATATGGATACCTTGGGTTGTGGATGTTCACTAGCATTTGACCATGTGTGTCATTACGTGGTGATTGAAATTCCCTTGAAAGGGATGCAATTTTTTGTTGTTTGGCATCTTTAGCGATGTTGGATGATGAAGTAGAATGGATCTCTTGTTTTGTGTGACTAGGTCTTAGATGACTCATTGTTCACTATGATTGAATGTGCTCTCTTACTTACCTCGGATTTTGAAATCTAGGTATGGTTTGGTATTGTACTCCCTCTCTGGTGACTAGAGTCAGTCACACAGTTCATATGTTATGTAGCTTGAGAAATTTGATATTTTATTTATTTATTTATTTTATTGTTTTTGTTCAATTTATTGAATGGCGTGTTGGCCAAAGTTGAAATTTTATTAATGTGCATGAGTAAGTATAGCCATAAAATTTTTGATACTTATTTATCTTGCGACCATTATGGTCATGTGTGAATTATTATTAAAATGGTGCACATTTTATGCCTTATTGTTGAAATCGACTTTTCTTTTCCTTGGATTTGATTTAATTTTTCTAAATGGTGGCTATGCTTGAATGTTATAAATTGTTGGTCAAATTTCATGTTATGTGCTCTATCATGTCCATGATGGACCTCTGATAGAATGTATGAAGGGGTATAATACAGAGAGTGCTTCAGTTCCTGGTATGTATGTTGATAGAATTATGATAGAGTGAATTCCTTAATACGCTGTCTAATACAAGTATTTAATTTTGAAATGATAGGAAAGTTTTGAACACTGGTGTTGCTATGGGCCTATTATTTTTGTATATCTTTTTGGTATTACTATATGGGAGGACATCATGTCTAGATAGTACAAAGGAAATTTGAGAACATGCTTTAAGGATTGACTCCTAATTATATTCCATGAGTTTTGAAAAAAAATAAAAAATTGTTTTTGTGTATGATGAGATAACAGGTAGTGGTAGGAGGGATGTTAGTTGAGAAAGAAAAGTAGTTGTGTAGTGAACTTCAGTTAAGGTGGATGCAATGGAGCACAAATGGAAAGTAGAGAGATGTTGTAGGTGGTGAAAGGGTAGAGCAAAGAAACACTTTGGCAACATGTACTACTAGATCAGAAGTAGATATTTTAGAATGAATAAGGTCATAAGAAGGAAAATTCCTCATAACTATGTATTAATTAATAGAGAGAGGGATGTTGTAGTAATACAGAGTTTGAATGGAAGAATGAAAGACTAAAATGACAATATAATAGTAATGGAAGTTGAAAGGGAGAAGAAACCCTTGAGACAAGAAGAATAGTGTGGAATGAGAAGAAAAAGGTAAGATTGGAAATGTTGATTGAAGTTTGATAGATAGAATGTATTGTTAAAAGAAAGGGATAATAAAAATGTTGTAGAACTAAAAATGGATAAGTTACTGAAGGGTGTTCTAAACTAGAAGAAACCGATAGTTGGTAATGGAAGTAAAATATGGATTGATTAAGGAATACATAATAAGTAAGATGTAAAAGATGAAATAAATGAAGTATAATTCAAAGTAAGATGAAGGGCACTAAATATAAGAAGAGAAAGCTCAAAAATCAGAATTGTCAAAGGAATGGATTGCAAGTGACCTAGTCTCAGAATAGTCGGTGTGCACGATGGTTAGTTTGGACCTCGTTGGAGAACCTCTGTAGTTGTTTTACTATTTTGTAATTTATAAGTGAAGTAAATAAAGTGGATAATGATAGATAATAGTGGTTAAGCCTTCTCGGAGGCAGGGAACATAAGAAGGGATGTTTTAAAGGAAAGAATGTTCATAATGGTACTAGGCTTTGGGCAAGTTGATGGTTGAGGATATGGGTCTTATAGAATCCATGAGATTTTTGAAGAACAAAAAGTTGAGATGCCTTAAAGACCTTCAATGGTAATGATGATTAGATAAGTTTTCTCGTTTTGTCTTGCAGACAAGGTATGAATGTTTGACAGGGTGAATCAGGTATGCTTGATTGTTTTAGTAAAGGTACTTACATGTGTATTATATGAGAATGGTGCTTGTGCAATAATGCACTTCTCATGCTTTGTGCAATGACACATCTATATGGGTGATTGTACTCATAACATAGAAAATTTTTGCTTTAACTATACTGATATTTGTACCTGAACCTAAAATGTTCTCTATACTTGTACTAATGTGAGTGATTAAATTCTCATGCTTGAATGATGTGATGTTATTCTTGTAAGCACTGGCGCAAGAGCCATTTGCTACTTGGATATAATTGGATGGTAGTAATACAATATGTCTGGTGTGCATGATTGGCATACTTAGCAGGATTCAGGGGTGGTGCTAGCGAAGCCCACCAGGATTCTGGAGAGGTGCAATGTTAAGTTGCGGAACCGTGTTGTTGTGCAGTACAGGGTCCAGTGGGACCAGTATTCGGTGGACAATACCACCTGGGTGAATGTAGATGACATTGATAGAGCCTTTCCTCATTTAAGATCTTAGCATGTTCTTGTTTTCTTGCATGTAGAGACTTATGATATACTGACATCTCAATTTTGTTGTGTGATTTGCTTTTAGACATCGAGACGATGTCTCTTCCAAGTGGGGAAGGATGTCACGTCTTAGACTTTGATGTTATTTTTCCCATGGCTTTGTGTGGATCTATTTCATGAATTATTGTGTGTGCTAGAGTAATATGATATATTATGATGCTTTGGTGTGTGGAAATGAGAAAAGTGTTTATTTTTGAAAGTTATTTTGAAATGAATGCATTTTATTTGGAACAATATGCAAGATAGAACAAAATAGAAATATTGATTGAAATATTTCTTTGATGTATATCTCTATATCGAATACTAATTCAATTTTGTTGTTGCATGCCTGAGTGCACTTGAGATGCAGGTGGTTGAAGACCAAGAGTGTGATTGAGGAAAGAAGGTTAGCTTCTCGACAAGGTAAAAGAGGAGAACTCTCGGTCACACACACAACACCTAGACTCATGTAGTTGCATTTAGGCAATGTCCATTTTAACTTGATTGTTTTGAATTATTTACAAAATAAATAATAAATGGTTAAAATAAATAAATAATAAAATAAAAGTATAAAAGTAATTTAATTATTAATTGTAGCTTAAAGGATCTATGGTTTCTAATTCTATTTTAATTGTGTTTTTTAAATAATGAATTGATTACAAGTCAAATGGAATATTTGTTTAAGGGGTAAGTATTTTTAAATTACCTATTTATCTTTTGTGCAAGTAATTGTAAATCATTTTATCTATATTTCCTATTTATGAATTTGAAATTTAATTGCATATATTTTAATTATATTTATCTCAATTTCAAGATTAGGGTTAAAGGAGAAAATAAATTATTATTAATAAGGAAAGATCTTCCCGAAAAAAAATGGTTTTCTTGAATATCTCTTTTCTTGAAATTTTGCTGTGAAAGCTTTCTCTCATGGCTGCAAGAAACTAGTTCTTTATCAAATTTGGAAAGTTTTGAATGAATCTTTGGGGAATTAAAAAGGAAATTAAGGAATCAGGAAGGCAGGGAAGAAGAGGAACTTCTACAGAAAACCCAGCTCAAGAGGAAACAATAAGAAATTTTGGACATCTACAACTGGAGTAATTTGCCAGGTTTTTCCTTTATATTCCATTTATCTAGTTGGAATTTTGATGAAACAACTGGGAAATTGTATGCAAGAATTTGAGTAATTACTTGTAAACTGTAAATTTTGGCAAATCTTCTTTTCTTTTGTTAAACTGGAAGGAACTGCTTAAACTTTCATCTTCTTACCAATTTGGGGGTTTCTTCTTTTACAAACTGTGGATTTTATTTGCTCCTATTTGTTACATCTTGTACAGAAACTCTGAGAATATATATATATATAAACATGTGCATATACAATCCTGTGCATTTAAATATATTTGTATATATATATAAACATATACTGAATTTATGTGTTTAATTACCAAGAAATTCTTAAAAATTCTGAAGAAAGATACAGAATTTTGCAGGTTGTTTTGTTGGAACAAATTTTACTATTTCCTCTTCGTTTGAATGACTTTTGTTTGGGTGATTAATCCCCAGCCCCGTCCCTTAGGGACGGGCGGCTTTGTGGGGAGGCCAGCACCCTCCACAGGCCACAAGCCTGTGGAGGAAGCATTGCCTCCTCACAGGCTGCCCGCCCTCTATGGGGGGGGAAGCGTAGCCTCCACAATATCAATACTGAGTTTGCTTTAAAATGAAAACATTGCCCCAGTGTTTGGTGCGGCACTGTCTCTTATGGCAGAAAAGAAACTTTGAATAATTGTATATACACAGACATACATACCTACAGTTAGATACTTATAAAATTTATAAATAGTTATATATATATACTTACTTGTAAACAAAACTACAAATGTAGATATCCTGATGTTACATTATTTTGTACATTAATATACAGTTGTAACATACAGGTATATGTAAATATTTATATAAGATACCTCTGTTTTATTTTCGGCAAGAAATATCATCTATTGTAATTGTTTTTACCCATAAATCAAAGCCATATGTTTAAGCTCACATCAAGTTCTTTTGTAAATTTATTACGTATTTACGTATGTATATATATATATACATAGGTATAAGAAATACTTAATCAAAACTGAATAAAGAGCTCATATATATTTAACAAGCAGAATTTGATAGAGATACATAAATAGTGCATTAAAATATCTCTATGAACAATTGAAAATTAGAAAATATATACAAATCTATTCATCTACATGTTTAATTCTTTCCTTATTTCAAAACTGTCTGATTCTGTTAGAATATGTAATTCAATGATCACTATTTTTATTTTGGAAATATTTATTTCTGCCAGTGATAATACACAGAAAACAACAAGAAGAATAGTCTTATTTTCAATTGAAAACTAAATTTGAGCAAATAACACTCAAGAGTGTAGCATGAAGTGAAAATAGATCTTTTAGCAAGTAGAAGAGAAACATGCTGTCTTTGTGAATTTTCTGAGAAAAGAAACTGAAATTCTTTTTGATTCTGAAACTTTCAAATCTATTTATTTTGTTCAATGTATTGAGATTGAACTCAAACGATGCAGTTAAACTTTCTTTGAACTCTAAAGATATATAATTTTCTTTGCAAATGTGAATGGAAAATAGTTGATAAACTTTTTATGAATATGGAAAAATGGAAGAATTCTTTTAGAAATTAATGAAATGCATGAAACATATAGGGAAAATGCATTATTTTCTACAATTTCATTTTATTTTTTACTGTATTTGGAAACTTTTGGGATAGGATGCCGAAGGTGGACCCATAGAGACGGTAGTTTTACCTTTTCTAAAACTACCACTTATTTTTATTTATGCTTGGCCAAGCACTTGTACCATTGAAATAGATGGATTTGTTTTAAAAGCCTAGAAATATATGTATGTAGGTCTTTGCCACCTCCTGTTGCAAGAAATATGTTTTCTCATGTTAGAAATGCATATAGGCACCAAGCATGCATTGAGAGTTCCCTCCTATTTTATTGTGTCAGGTTGATAGGCTCCTTATGCAGGGCCGAGGATTTCTTCGAGTTAGGAAGGAACTCGGGGAAGTCATGTACTTCGTGGTTGGGCGGAAAAGGCGCCTTAATCACACTCTTGGCCCCAGCTCGCAAGAAGACCAGTGGTGTCACGGCGGTTGGAGGTTTAGAGTTTTCATTTGCTATTGATGAACTGATGTATCATTCTTGAATGGCTTGTAAAGCCCTTGAAAATGTAATTGTATTTGACTTTCATTGTTGCAACCTTGAAATAGAAGTATTACATGAAAGAATCTGATGTAACATTGATGTATAGAATTAAAGTTTTATGATGTAACATTGAAAAAGATGTTTCTATTGGAATTATTGATCCCTTTTGAATATGGATGAACATATATGAAAATGCATTGATATACTTTTTCCATGTGCATAATCTTGATGAATTACAATGTTATTATTATTTATATACATGAAATGCAATTTATGATCTCCTTTACATTGAGCTCACTTTGGAAGCTCTCATTGATGACATAATTTACTTGTATTCTAATTGAAATGGAATGAACTTTTAAAAATGCTTTTGCTCATCTCGCAAGCATTGCAAGATCCCTAGATCTGGTACACAACCAAAAACATTAAATTATGATTTTCTATTTGTTAAATTTCAGGATTATCCTTAGAAAAATGCATGTAATTAGGCTTGTGGATGCAAAATAGGACCAATGAAAGCATAAATGAGCAAAATTTTAACAAGCACAACCCAAACAAGTGTGAAAATGTAAAGGGATACATTTTTCTACACTAAAATGATGATGAAGGGAGCCATAAAATATAATATAACTATAATACCTATGTATCTTGGATTTGAATAGGTGCACAATTATTAGAGTTTGAGGGAAACATCATTCTAATGTTTTAGGTTTTTATTATGTTGTCTTGTTACATTAGATACATTTACTTATTTAATTATCTTTTTCTTATTTTCTAATCATTAATTAACAATCAAGGCTCATCACCTGATATTCTATTAAGAGCTATAAATGATATACAATTGTCAAGACTCACCATCTACTATTGTATCAATACATGTAAATTATTAATAATGATTAGTACACATTTATAACATTTTATTGTTTTTTAATTTGGTGCTTACAAATTACAATTGGCTTAACCATTGCACCTCCTTTTAGTGTGATTGTCTAGATATGCATTATTAATTATGATTAGTACACACTTACAATGTTTAGGCCAAAGAGTAGCAAATCTAGCTAGACATGTCTTCCCCTTGTCTATGATAAAGTTTTCTTTAGCAAAGTGGGAAGTTGTTCGCAAAAGTGCAATGATTTTCTCTTAATATTTAAATCTAACATAAAGGCAATCAATCTTTTAGTTTCTATGTAACCTCGATAGGGAAATGACAAGCTTTGAAATTAAAATATTTTAAAGAAAACTACTCAAATTGATGAAAACTAAAATACGTGGTTCTTTGAATATTGTGGGAATATTTTTTTATTTGGAGCTAAATTCTTAACCTCATCCATTGTGGAAGATGAAATTATGGAAATCTACTAGTTAGTAGGCTTGTAAAATGGTGGAGATGACATGCACATAACATGATCATTATGCTGCAAAAACTCAATTTTTGACTCACATTGTGGGAAGGTTCGTGCAACTTCTAATTGGATAAATATTTATGTATGTCTCTCATAAAGATTTAAATTTTTACAATCAAATTTATTAATATATTTTGATATAAATATTATTATATTTTTCCATTATAATGCAACCCACTTGGACTCCATATCCATACCATTGGCTTTAACAGTGTTGTGTACTTTTCTATAGGATATTGTCACATGTGAACCTAGAGTCCATACCCATTGACACAAAAAATTTATGAGACACTTAAACAATTGGTAAGTGAGTATATTTGTTTGTTTAAATAAAAATTCATAGAGTAGTTCAATAGGTGTACATGTGTGTGTGTAAAAACATATGTAGACAAAGAATATGTCTAGGAACATCATGGATTTGTATAATATATTGTTCCTATGCAATGTGAATAGTATGAAGAAAATATAAAAACTTGAGTGACCCTTTGACACTATGAAGAATGATTTATAGTATGATTATCAAGAAAGTTATACACCATATCTTTGGTCTTGCACCTGATCCTTTTGCATCTTCTACCATGGATGTGAATCCCCTCAAAAAGTCTTGAAAAATGTAATTTTTAAACATAGTTAAATTGAGGCAATTTACCATATAAAATTAATAATTAGCACTTTTATTTTAAGGGGGTGTAATGGTTACATCAATTATAAATTATATTTTGAAGTAATATGTTAGAAATTAAAATGAGAAACCCAAATCGTTTCTTAGAGTACACTAAATCTATATTAGACACACATGAAATTCTATATCTACTTCTCTAAAGTGCAGTTTAGGAAGTGGCATGGTATTGTTGGAAATCATTTTTATTTTTTTCCTTCAAATTTTTAGTCCCAAATGAGGTCTTCCATAATTTTCTTTGGTAATAGAAGCACTTGCATAAATTCAAGTTAAAAATTCATTAATCATTTGAAGATCATCATTTCCCTTTCAAAATCTATTCCTTGGCTTAGAATAACTCAAAATTCTTTGATGCACTTAGACAAATGACATGAGCACATCTCTCCTTATTTGCCCCATCCCTAGCCCTATTGTTAGTTGAGGACGTAGCTAAACACACAGAGAGGCGTCAAAGTGTCTATCTATTTTTGGGGACAAGTGTCCCATTGCAAGTGATGTGGTATTTGTATGGCATAGTTATCTTTTATCGCATGCAAATTAGCCACTTTGATTTGAGGAAGATTCTTAAGACCCTAGGTTCTCTACAACAACTCCTTTGAGTGAAATTATTTTGAATTCCAACGGTAGCAACAATTTTTTTGTCATTTTATCCTATTGACTCCTAATGATGTGGGTTTTTTGAACCATCACTTCACCACTCCAAAATAATTCCCTCAAGTGCCCTAAAAAATTTAATGCACAAGCCATTTTTTGTCTCTATAAATTTCTTTTTTCTTCAAGAAGCTTAGATTTTTTAAAAGGGAATAAACAAGAATTACAATTATTAAGAGCTAATCTCTCATTAACAAATCACTAAGTGTATGGTCTTCATCCTCCCACAATTAACCTCTCATTAACAAATTACTAAGTGTATGGCCTCCATCCTCTCAAAATTATAAGAGAAAGTGTTGATAAAATAAAGAAGAGGAGTTGGTTATATTAAAGATTATTTTTAAAAAAAGAGAATAAACAAATAATTCAAATTTTAAATAGTTAACCTCTGAATTAACAAAGCACTTAGTATATGGCCACCATCCTCCCATAATTATAAGAGAAAAAGATAAAATAAAAGAGTAGTTAGACTAAAGGCAAATGTTGTTAAATGGTATTTTTAATAGACTATGAATAGTTGAGGCCACCTTGTATTTTTTTTTTTTTTAATGGTTTTCTTAATTTCAAAATAATCTTGTTCAAAATTGAATGCCCATCTTTTTGGTACTCTACTTCTAAGGAGTCTAACTTCAAGGTTTTTATTTAATTTACATCCATTTGCAATAATCCAATGAATATTTTTTGTCTTTGTAGATGATAAAATTAAGCAATCAAAGACTATTAAAAATATTTTAAAAATTCTCCTCTTAACTTGAATTACACAATCTATCTAAGGAATGGTTTTCCAACACTTATCCAAAAGATATCAATAAAACTCTTGTTATTAATTTATTTGTATTTATCTTAGAAGTAAGAAATTGTAGATCTAATTTGAAGAAATATAATAAGAGAGTCAAGTACTTGGGGGGATGTCATCTTAGGATATTAGTTTAGCTACATTGTGTGAATTTATATATTTTTAGTTTAATTGTGTAGTCTAGATGATAGTGATGCATGATCTTAAGAAAATATCAAGCACCTGTCTTCTCTCTCATTAGATTTGATTTCACATGATTTTAAAAAAAATCAAAAACATTGTACATTATTTTTTAACTTTTGTATATATAGATATAAAAACAGTACTCTCCAACATATATTAGCTTAGCATATAGATAACTATTGCACCTCTTCTGCCTACAAGTACTATTAAATAGATTCTATTGAAAAAACTAGTGTGATTTCAAATGAACAACCTAAATAAATCAAAGCTTAATGCTATTCAAGCTTGCCCCATATTGTTGAGATGGTCGGGATGGTTGAGTGCGATTTGAACATCCTTGATCCCGCTACCGCTGCAGTTGAGCACCACCTTGCTTCCCTCACCCAATGCAGGGCACAGTTTATTGAGATAAGCCACGGCATGAGCTGTCTCAAGCGCTGGTACGATACCCTCTAATCTCGATAACATATAAAAGGCATCTAATGCCTCCTCATCAGTAATGCTATGGTACTCGACACGACCAATCTCTTTAAGGAAACTATGCTCTGGTCCGATACCCGGATAGTTGAGGCCAGGAGCGATTGAAGATGGCTCAACGATTTGCCCATCTTCATCTTGCAGCAGAAAGCTCATCCCTCCATGCATAACACCTACCTCCCCTTTACTCAAAGTGGCTGCGTGCTTGCCACTCTCCAACCCTGCCCCTGCACCTTCCACAGGCCGGGCTTAAACATCACACACTAAGCTGACAGCTTAGTGTGTGGTCCCCTCTTTACCGGTACCTCTTTCCCGTTTCCGTTTCCACCCACATTGAATTGGTACAGTGACTGTTCGTTTCCACCCACATTGAATTCGTACCATCCGTCAGCTCCATACATATAATGGCATTGAGTTGCCAATGGTGTTTTACTGTCACATCTCTTATTAGTTCCTAAAGGAACTATAGGCACGGCGAGATCCTAACTAGTTATTAATGTTTTGAACTTCAACCAATCAAAATTAATTATTTTCTTTTATACATTATATTTGAAGTTTTTTCTAAAGTTAAATACATGTTTTTTAACTTTTCTAATTTTCAAAATTATTTTTCTTGAATATTATTGGCTAAAAAATTTTAGGCGATAAGGGCGGATTATGCGGAATTGAGTATAATATTTTTATTTTGCAATTTCATTGGCTTTTTTTGAGGCATTTTTTTCGCCACTTCTCAACTAATATTTGCACATTCGAGATGCAAAAATTATGGCAAAGTTAAAGTTAGAAATGTTAATTTATAATAATTACAATATCATTCATAAATATATTTCTATAACTCATTTTTATTTTGCAATTTTATTAGCTTTTTTTTTTTTGCCACTTCTCAACTAATATTTATACATTCGAGATGCAAAAATTATGATAAAGTTAAAGTTAAAAATGTTAATTTATAATAATTACAATATCATTCATATAACTCATTTTTATTTTGCAATTTTATTGACTTTTTTTTGCCACTTCTCAAGATGCAAAAATTATGAAAAAATTAAAGATAGAAACTATTAATTTATAATAAAAATAATAACTATTTTTTAAATAACTTGATATTTGAAATCAACTATTTAAGATAAATATTTATTAATTCATTATTCTAGTTAATATTGATTCATTTTATTTGTTCAGATAAATGTTTAGGAGGAAGATATATTGATTGTTTAATTATTATAGTTAAAATTTATTTTATAAGATAAATATATAGAAGGAAGGTAAATTTATTTATTTTTTCTAAATTTTTATATTTTTCATTTTTTAGAAAATTTCATTTTAAATTATTTATGCAAAATTATTTAAGATAAATATTTTGAAAGAAGATAAATTTCAATACATTTTTAATATTTTTATTGTTAAAGTTCTTATTATTATTATTTCATGTATAATTTTATATGGGTTAAGTTTTTATATTTGAATATTTTTTAAATTATTTATGCAAAACTATTTAAGATAAAGTGACAAATTTAAATATATTTTTTATATTTTCCATTTTCTCAAAAAAGTAAAATTCATTAAATATTTTAAATGATTTTGCATAAATAATTAAAAAATTATGAAAAAATTAATAAAATTATTTACTTATTATGAAAGCATACATATTTATTAGAAAAATTTATATAAAATAAATAAAATAAAATACAATCAATATTTATATAAAATAATATCATATAAATCCTAAACACATAGAATAAATTTATTAACATATAACAAATATATTATAAAATAAACAACAATACCTAAATAAATTAAAATTAATTATTAACAAATTTAATATTTACTTTTTGAAAACTTCGCGTTAGTAGTTTTGAATGGGATTTGAATGGGATAACCTATGGGAGTTGTTTAATTTTTATAACGGATTCTTGCTTTAATTTGGTGTGCAACTGTTTTCTATTTATAAATTATATATACTCAATAGATATTCAAACATAAGTGATAAAATACTTTTTCATTTTGTAACATAGGGCACACAATTGTGCTTTCCTAAGTACATCACTAATGGAGATTAGGAATTGTAACCTTAAACCTAACCTTGATTGAATAATCTCATTTAATACTGAATAATCTCTCCATTATATTATATAAATTAATATTGAGATATATAAACTAGTATATTTAATAAATGCATATTTAAAAATAATTTTTTTATTAAATCATCGTGCTTACAAAATCTATTCCCATCAAAATCATCTAGAAATTGAACTATACTTACATTTTACACATAAAATAAAATTTATCATAAATTAACTACATGAAAATTTTATAAAAGAGTACAAACCTTTGTGTAAAATCTATAGTGAAGAGAAATATAATAATTTAAAATTTATTAATTTACCAAATTTTGAAAGAGAAAATTGTAAAGCAATTTGGTCAAATTAGGTTTAATTGAACGCGTACTGAATATAATATGAAAAGGCCTCCATATTTTCTATGTATTTTTCAAACCATGTGTCAAACATGGGAATCAACTATATGGAATTCTTCTTTTTTTTTTTTGTAATTATATCAATTTTTTTAACCTTTTTAACTTTTGCAAAAACATCTCTTTTGTTTTATTATATATTTTATATCTTCATATATCTTAATTCTTAATATTTGAATTTTTATTATACATATCTTTTATTATATCTCTTTCTTGTTTTATTATTAGTTCCTACCAAGGGAACTATAGGCACCACATGTTTCTTAACTCGTTATTAATAATTCTATTTTTGACAAATGAGAGTTCTTTTTTTTTATTTAACAAATATTTATGTATTGTTAAAGTAACATGCAAAATATATAACAAAACATATTTCATAAATTAATTTTCTCAAATGTAATTGGCAGGAAAGTTTTGCCCGATAAGATGGATTTATGCGGATCCATTATCGTAGTGGGGATTCTAATGACAGATGGAAAGGGAAAATTCGGCAAAAAAATTGGAACTGTTATCAACTACGATATTATTTCAGCTTGGACAGTTTGAAAATCATAGCAAAGAAAGCAACAACTATAATATTGCATGCACTGGCGAGAGGAAATTGGGAATTTCGATAAACATACTTACTTCAAATTTTATTGTGAATGCATATTTCACAGGTATTGAAGGGCATTGTTCAAATTCCATGTTATATTTTGCAGACTGTTGAGATAGTAAACCAGTTTATCTCAAAGACATCTCCATGTCTAATGTTTAAGATACCTCTTTTTCAGGTCTAACAAAAAGATTATTGTTTATTCTTTGATGCAGCTCTGCTGGTATAGGAGTAACCGTTTCTTGGAATAGGCATTCCCATTGTGTTACAGTTCTCTAATGTTGGTAACTATGGTGTAATAATCTGCTTATAGGAGCACTATATTTGAAAATGGCTTTGTGCAAACATGGGGGTATATATGTAAGGTATTGGTTATACACATAGGGGGAAGGTTTCGACACTCATTTTTCTAATGTTGGAGATATAAATGTATCGGTATTGGGTCTTTTGTAGGTTTTTTTTGAGAACAGATTAATTATGGAATGATTTTCTTTACTTGTGATTTTCCGGTATTAGATTGTGGTTTAAAATTTGTATTTTGTCTTGCTTAAGTTTTTAATCATTTCATGGTAGTCGTGCATTCCAGTTGAGTCAATTGTGTGTCGTATTAGTGTCTATATGTCTCCACAATGCTACTCTAGTGGTAATGGTTTTGCGAGTATCATGCGCAAGAGGATATATTTCCTATATAAGAATTTTTTTTGTTTACCCTTCCCTCATTTCCATCTATTACTAGTACCTTGGTGCATGCGCTTCAATCTTTGTAACCGCTTTTTGTTCCAAGAAATGAGTTGTTCCATCTTCCTTGACCGATTTGTTATTTATAACTCATTAAATGCATTCTTTTAATATGATAAGAATTTTTACACATGAGATTGTTATTATCATTATCAGATGAATGGTTGGTTGTGCCTTAGATGGAGGCTCATGGTTATGAGATAAGAAACATTCTAAATTAATAGAGTTTATTGTTCTTGTTATTCACATTTTTCCATCTCCTCACAATAAATAAATAAATATCATTTCCACCTATTATTCATCTCACACATGTGGCTAAATAATTAAATAATATTATTTAATTAATTAGGTCCATGCTCCCTCAAACACATTCCAATAATATTGGGAACCTAGGAACACTTGTCGTTATGGTCCCCTTATTCTCTGAACACAATCCAAACTTTATAACCTTCTTAGGTACACAATCTAACCTTCATCTCCACCCCCCATCTTCTCTTTGATCCTAGGGAATTCTTTTCAACCATTCTCCACCCTTGATCTCATAATCAAATTTTGACCATCCATTCCCCTTTCCAAAAGACTATAAATGTGGGAACTTTATCCTTTTTTCAAAATTAGTTATCACGTATGTTACGTATATATCAAATTGGTAATCTTTAAGCAAGAAGAATCCAAATCCCAAAGTCATTAGAACAAATCAAATCATAATGGAGTTTATGGTAACATTTCAAGTTGGTTTTAATTTATTTCTTTGTTTTGATCTCTTTTCTGAGCTCTATCGAGAGGTTTTGCTTGTTTTAAAATGGGAGCTTGCATACTAGTTTGATTTAATTTAAGTTTCAAATCTTAGCATTACATTTTGACGACTCTATCAAGGAACTTAACCCCTTATCTCACTCTAATTCCATGTTTGTGTGTCTTCTTGTTGATTCCCACTAACTATGTTTGAAGGTTTTTTTAGTGGTCCCAGAAATAGAGTTTTTGCAAGTGTCATTAAGGTCAAAAAGGACTGCATCATTGTGTCTGCGACAACTGAGAAACAGATTTTGATATATAACACTTAGCATTTTTCTAACAAAATTTTATTGAGGCACTTGTAGGGCTATTTGAGGATACATTTGTACAAAGTTTGGTGTGATTGTACAAAAACCATACAATATGTATTGTATGGATGGTGTCATAAAACTACTTGGGTCTATTTGCAGCATGAGCAAGTTAAAGCTTCGACAATAGTATATGTGCTCGAGAGTCTCTAAGTGACCACCACATGGCCAACCCTAGTACACTTGGCATGTACAAATTAAAAATCTTTGGAATCCACTTCCAAGATAGTTTTGAGCAAAAATTTAAATATTTTTTTACAAAAAACTTTGAAATCCATTTCATTCCATGCTTATTATACTAGAATCTATAGGTTTTTTGAATAAATGTGGTAGGGGAAATTTTGAAGTGAGCAAAATTCTTTTGTTATAAGGGTCATTTTCTAGTGGAAGACAAAGTTGACTCTATCAATGATCAAATTCCTAAATTTAGGTGACAACAACTTTATCCTAACCAATTGTTCCTAAAACACAACAAACTCAACAAATACAAACAAAACTATTCTAAAACTTTACGTGAGAACTTGGTAGCTCTTGCGAGAACTTTAAACTCTCCAATAGAACATTTCTTATGGTATTTAATGTTAATTATTTACAGAGAAAAAAGTATATTATTATTGATTGATTTATGAATTTGGTAGTGTAGAAAAATATAGATAGTTTAATTTTCATGCGAGAATTTTTATTTTTAGACTATTTATTTATTTTTTCTTATATATAATTTTAATTATTTTTAAAAATATTAGTATTTAATATTTGAATAATTTTCTATTCAATTTTTTATTTTAATAAGTGTAACAAATATTATATATTTATATATTTTTTTAAAAGTTTCATTTGCAGAAATTAATATATATTATATTAAATAATAATTATGCATAGATAAAATATATTTTTGTACTAATTTATGAATTTGATATTGTAGGAAAATTAAAATATAGAGTTTTTAAAATTTTAGTTCATTATATGTATATAGAAAGTTTACTTTTATTTAATTTTTTATTTTGTTATGTAATTTATAGTTTTATTTTTGAATAATATATCATTTATGATTTTGGTTATTCTTTTGTTTTGATTTTATTTTGAAAAATGAAATAAATATTAAATGCTTATATGTTACTTTTTAAGAATTTAAGGTATAGATATTGATATATATTTTTAAAAAATTGGTATCTCCACATTTAAAAAATAAATATTAACATTTTTCCTTTCTATTTTCATTGTATTTGAAACTTCTTAATGTAAACAAAATAGTCAAGTCAAATTGATTAATAAATCAAATTTAGATAAAAATTTGAGTAATTGAAGGATACATTTTTTTTTTAATTTTTTGATACTATGACAATTTTGACTTTCTAGATAATTGATGTATTGTGATAGAGAATCAAACTTAAATATAAAAATATAGATAAGTATTTAAGAATATGCGATAAATTTATCTTGATATATATCCTACTATCAATTAGGTTTCATTGTGTGGCCTAGTCTAACACTATTCCTTGTTATAGAGATTAGTCCATGTGATGTAGCTAGAACCTCTTTCACATATAGGGTCTTCTCAATATACTTACTTTTGCATTTGGTCTTATCTTTGAATAAGGGGTTCTTAGATGATTAGTGGGGCATATTTTAAGATGGGTAGAATAACTTTTGGCTTAAGTCCTTAGATAATAGCAAGAAAAAATCATCTAGAGAAAATCTAGTGGTCTTCACTTCTTGCAAGAAGAGAACATCAAGAGCTAGTTACTTCTAATAAATATTTTGCACTAAAAAACTGTAGGAGATAAAATTCATTGTGTGGAATCAAATAATATGTTGTCACTATTTGAATCTTAGAGAGAGGAATGACAATTCTACAAAAAATTTAAAGTGAAACTACCCAATTGAATATTGGAAATACATATTATTCAATTCTAATTAGCATACTTTCCCTCTTCTAGCCACCTAGTTGGGAACTAGGACTATTTCAGAGGCCTAGGAGATGAGGGAGATAAAATACACTCTTTTAGCTAAGAATATAAAATCATCAATAGGCGATGCATTCAAGAAAATATTAACTTATAAGAGATCTCAATTGAGGGCGAGATAACTTCTTTCACCCTCTTTGAAGAGTGCAAAATAGTACCAGGCTACACTTTTGCAGTTGAATGATCTAAAGTGGCTTGAGATTTATCCTATTAATCACCAAGACCAACACTTTTTACTTTATATTGATAGATCATTGTTCATTTATCCTCAAATTTTGATGACATGGGAAACATTGTAGACCAAGAAATATTGACTAATCAAGGATGTGATTTTGACATAGGGAGCTTCCAAATGATAATATTTAATTTTGTGCTTTATAGATCAACATTGAAAAATGTGTTGGTTAGATTAAGGTAAAGCACACATTGGGTGTGAAAAATGTTACCAATTTAAAATTCTAAAAATTCTTTAGGATCATTGATGAAGTCAATCTCAACACAAGAACACTAATGTAGATGAGTTTGATAAAATATATCAAGCTTAACACAAATGTTATTCCCTAGGGAGGTGGCAATAGTATGTGAAAATTTCTAGCATGGAAGGAGTAAACTCAAGAAGTTGAGCCAAAATAGAACATGAAGTTTCTTCTCATCTAATATAGATCAAGATCTCACATCTAGGACTTAAAGGCCAATAAAAGACACAAACATAGCAAGGAACATGTTAAAGGATAACATTAACATGGCTAGCCTCATCAAAACAAAAATGAACCCTTTAGTGAGGTTCTTGATGGTTTAAAGATGAACCCCATTGTGCAGTCCATTCCTAGTTGTCGTAGTCCTAGAGCATGCTTTTAGGGGGAGTGTGTCCAACAAAATACTATACTAAAATGAAATTATCAAGTAATTTACAAGAATTATCAAACTCAACAATGAATAAAAATACAACCACAAAATGTGTACATTGTTAAATACCTTCAAGACAAATTTCTAGGATTTTTTGTTTGATGAAGCCATTGTATAAAGTCATCAAACTATCAACACCAAAATGAACTAGTAGATTGAAATAGTCTCATTTCCCTACTAGGTGGCTAGAAGAGTGATGCAGGAGCATCCCTGGTTGCAAGCAATCTTGCATCAACCAAAAATATCTACATTCATGTTTTCTTTCATTTTAGTAGTTAGCTATCAGGACCCAATCTCAATATTTCATACCGCATTAGACCGCATTGTTACATCAGAGCTCTTGGAGTAGGATATATGATCTTCATGGAAACATCTACATCATATCCAAAATTCAAGTGTTTTGGAGATTCCAGTATGAAGTTATCGCTAATAGAATATCAGTTGTAATTGGATAGAGAGCATTCACATATCAGTCTTGGATTTTCACGTGTGTGGACCCATTCCATGACTTACGGAGCTCAAGAAACCATTTCATAAGGATGCACATTCATTGAGGAACCTTCATTCTAATATGCATCATGTTTGTCCAGGGATCAAGGGAAAATCATATGTTTTGGCCAACCTTCATATGTTTTGGCGATGCAGAGCTTTTTTGGAGCTGGGAAATGATATATATAAGCATTGTGTAGTTGCATTAGGTAGTAAGCTATTGATAGAGAGATTCTGGTTTGCATCAAGTATTTTCTGGGATTAGCTCCATATCTTTCTGTAATCTGTAAGCCAGAAGACAGGGCATGTTGCTAGTGAATAATTGATCATTATATATACATGTTTAATTTTTATTTCAATTCTCTGAGTTTCCATTGTGTTTACTCTTGTTGCAAGGTTGGACAGTCCTATTCCCAGACCCTCCATCCTTGACTGCACCAAAGAGGGAGAGTATGCTATTTAGAATTAAATAATACACATTTTCAATATTCAGTTGGGTAGTTTCACTTTAGAAACTTTGTAGAATTGTCATTCCTCTCTCTAGGATTCAAATGGTGATAAAATGTTGTTTGATTTCACACAATGAATTTTATCTCCTACAACTTTTTAGTGCAAAATATTTGTCGGAAGTAACTAGCTCTAGATGTTCTCTTGTTGTAAGAAGTGAAGACTACTAGATTTTCTCTAGATGATTTCTTTTCTTGCTATTATCTAAGGACTTAAGTAAAAAATTATTCTAGCCATCTTAAAGCATGCCTCACTAATCATCTAAGAACCCCTTATTCAAAGATAAAACCAAATTCAAAACTAGGTGAATTAAGAAGACCCAAAGTGAAAGAGGTTCTAGCTACATCACATGGAATAATCTCTATAACAAGGCATAGTGTTAGACTAGGCCACACAATGAAACCTAATTGATAGTAGGATATATATCATGATAAATTTATTGCACATTCTTAAATACTTATCTATATTTTTATATTTAAGTTGGATTCTCTATCACAATACATCAATTATCTAGAAAGTCAAAATCGTCATAGTATCCAAAAACAAAAAACAAAATCTATCCTTCAATTACTCAAATTTTTATCTAAATTTGATTTATTAATCATTTTGACTTGAATATTTTGTTTACATTGAGAAGTGTCACCTACAATGACAATAGAAAGAAAAAATTTTAATATTTATTTTTTAAATGTGAAGATACCAATTTTTAAAAAATATATATCACAATGTTTATACCTAAAATTCTTAAAAAGTAACATATAAGCATTTAATATTTACTGCAATTTTCAAAGTAAAATCAAAACAAAAGAATGACCAAAATAATAAATAACTTATTATTCAAAAATAAAACTATAAATTAGATAACAAAAATTAAAAATTAAATAAAAGAAAACTTTCTATATATATATATATATAATAAACTATTAAAATTCAAGAAAAATCTATATTTTAATTTTCCTACAATACCAAAGTCATAAATCAGTAATAAAATATATTTTTATCTATACATAATTATTATTTAATACAATATATATTAATCTCTATAAATGAAAATTTAAAAACAATATATAAATATATAATATTTTCTATTCTTATTAAAATAAAAAATTACTCAAATATTAAATACTAATATTTTTAAAAATAATTAAAATTACATATAAGAAAAAAACAATAAATAATTTAAAAATAAAAATTCTCACATGAAACTACCAAATTCATAAATCAATCAATAATAATATATTTTTTCTCTATACATAATTAACATTAAATACCATAAGAAATGTTTGGAGAGTTCAAAATAAGAGATATGAAGTAAAACACCATTAACAATTCAATACCATCATATGTATGGAGCTGACGGGATGGTACAAATTCAATGTGGATGGAAACAAACAGTCACCGTACCAATTCAATGCGGGTGGAAACGGAAAGGGTAAGGGGCAGCTCTAAAGAGGGGCCCACACACTAAGCTGTCAGGTTAGTGTGTGATGTTTAAGCCGGGCCGGTAAGTTTCTCCATGTTTAAGAATTCCTGTTCAAGTTTTCGAAACATGTAATAACCTCTCCAACTTCCATCTTGACTTAAATGTGTTGTAGATGCTTTCCTCTCCAAACAAGACGAACCCATCACATATCTCCGTACCAATGGGAATCCCATTCTTTCAGATGCCCCAGATGTGCATGAACACGAACTCGGGCTTCATGGGAATGGGAGTAAACATGGCTCATTCCCATTCGCAATGGAATAATGGGTTCATGACCGAGCCACAGGGGGTTCAAGGACAAACAATACCACCATGGGCTAACCAACAAAACAAAGAGTAATTTCATAAAGTAAGTCTGTCAATGTTCAAGAAGATTTCAGAACGCAACAATGTATGGAATACTTCACAGGCCAGTTCCTTGAAGCAACTCATATTCAATCGAAGTAGCCCATTTGTCTTTGTGTGGAAGATTTAGATTTGAAAGGTAGCCCGTCTCTTTAAGCTTTCAATCTTTTTCAAAAACGTTATTGTTTTATTTTCAGTTGCAGTGGCAATAGTCTCTTCCAAGCACATTTCGAAGTTCCACAGAGGAGCACCGGATATGCAGAAGTTGAGATAATCTGTACATGACCAACTCTACGTATTAAACAAACGAGCATCAGTCTCTTATAAATAAATATTTACTGGAACCTCGTTGAAAATAACTTAGCTGGTTATTGCAATGCCATTAATTATAATTTATGAGTTAATTTCTGCGGATGGGATTTGAAAGAAACAACACTTGTTTAAAAAATTGATTCAATTATCAGAAGCAGTTTTAGACAAAGTAAATCCTTTGAAAATATAAACAGAAAAGGTTTCTCGAGCCTAAGAGAAAAGATATGCACGGTTTGCTAGGGATTGTTGCTCTGCACGCGGCGGATCGGTTGAAGGAGATCGACCCTCACTTGGGGCACATCTCCAATCGCTACGGAGAGGAGTTTCTAAACCCTAATACGACTCATGACTTTTTATAAAATATAAAGTATAAATTTATTATCTATATTCCTTTGATTACGATTCAATTGTGAAATTTATTGATTTTTTTAATGAATATGTATCCGAGCATTCTATTAAATTAAGAAATATAGATGGCAAGAGTAGTAGCACTACAAGAAGTGTTGGCAAAATAAACTCAACTACAGTGGGCAAAGATGAAAACACACACAACAAAGATCAATGAAGATAACAAGACAAGGAGGTAGAAATATATTCTCTATTTCATTCATTCACTAAAATATTACATTCAAAAAATATTACACAAAAATCAGAGTTAAAGCTCTGTATATTCTTCATACAAAAATTGTGCATATTCCAACACATTGGAGCTTTCTTGTATGTTGCTGTGTGCTGGAGATATTCCAGAGCACTGAAGTACAACTCTCTGTCAATGTCTTATACTGCTACAGGTTCTCCTAAACATTCCCTTTCTATAGATCTGTGTTCTGCTAAACATTCCTCCTTGTTTGCTGCTGCAAAAACTAACTGCCTCCTTCTGCAGAATAAACATTCTATTCTTCTTTTGACTTTTGTTGCCCTTTCCAAAAACTAGCGCTCAATTTCAAATTCACCTAACAAAATTATTTTTCTTCCAAAAAAACATTTATTGGCCAACATATGTCAGAAAATGCAACTGGGCAAAACGATCCAAAGTGGATCCCATCTGACTGTGCATTAAATGCACTTTCCCATTGCTACTCAAAATTAGATAATCCAACAAGAAGGTGGAAGGCCCTGGTCACTCAGCCTATCCCATACATTATAAGGGTCTAGAGTGATATCAAAGATTTCCCATTCCTCATCAATATGAGTAGGAAAAGTGATCTAGATCCAATTGGGATAACTAAGATTATCTCTTTTTCACTTGACTCAACATTAAAGCATAAGTTGATTAGGATTTTGATGATTAGTTTGCTCTCATAATGAAAAGTCAATCCCCTAGTATTTATGCTTGTTTTTGAGTTGTGAGGATGATAACATTGATGTGTGATTTGACAAGCCTATTTGACATACAACTCTAAATCTAAAAATATAATTTAGCGGATAGATGGAAACAAAAAGTTATAAAACAACTTCATATTTGAAACTGAGACACATAGGTGAATCTATAATGTAAATTTGAGCATAAATTGGCTGGTTTAGGGCATAGTGCACCCTAGAATGGACTCCTACTTTTTGGATCTGAAAGCTCTAAGATCTAGATTAAGGTTTGTACACTACTTTTCAGGCTATCTTCTATTAAAACCTCTAGATCTAACCTACACCAATGAAAATAGGGAATAGATTGTGTTGTATAGGGGTTTGCCAAAGTCAAACCCCATTTTGGTATTTCTACCTCTATGTACAATGATTGATGATTATCAAGAGGGTATACCCTAGGTTGAACAGAGGCCAAAATGAAAATAATTGAATAGAAAGATGAATTATAAATGAAAATGTTACCTTAATGTGAAACCCTTGATGAAGTGATGTCAAGTAAAAGCACAAACCTGTGTCACTTTATAAAGGAACCGAACAACAACAAAAAAAATTCTAAACTTTGATCACATAAAAGTGGTCTTTATGTTTTGAATTTTAAAATGATGTAAACTAATGAAATGTAGAAATATTGATGAAGTTTATTCATATAATTTTTCAATTTTTTTAAAAATTATTTTGATTTTTTTTTTTATCAATTTAAGAGAAAATTTTAGAATAACGAAAATTTCAAGAAAAAGAGACATTCACTTGACATCAAGAAACAAATGAGAAAAACTTCATTTTCCCTTAATTTTTTTTCTCTAAATAACTTCAATATCTAGTGTACAATTTTTTTTTTTTGAAATTTTGATGTATATTTTTCTCGTAATAACATTTTAAACTCAAACTTGTCAGAATTTGATAATTTTCATTTGACATCAACTATTGCCTATTTTTTGATCGTTTAAAAAAAAAAAAACTATACCTTTTTGAAGAGGACTCTTTCTTCTAGTGCACCATATATTTTTCAATTTTTTAAAATATGTTTTACTATTTTTTTAATTTCCAATCAACCTCTTTTTTAACTTTAACAACCTACTTGCATTATTTAAAATATATATATATTAAAACTAATAAAAATATAAAAAAATTACATATTTAGATTTCGTACTTCAAGCTCTTCAAAAGGGTATTTTCTTTTAAATCATTCTGATAGAAGAAATACTTAGTTGAAGATGAAAGTTTTAAAAAAATTGAAAAAATCTGAGTTGGTTGCCAACTAGGATGTCATAGACAGTTTTGGTAAAAAGGGTTTTGACCAAAACCCTTCCTACCAAAACCCCACACATAAAATAAGCCACATTTTGATGCGACAAAGGGAAAAATTCAAATTTTATGGTTTTGGGCGAAAGGGTTTCACCCAAAACTCTATGTGTCACATATAGGCCACATAGTTTAGGCAAAACTAGCTCAACCGAAACTGTTTAAGTGAAAAAAAATTCAGTTGAAACTATTTATTTGGCTGAAAATGTGACATAGCTTTGTGTTTTTACCCTATCACACAAGTTGACAACAAATTTAATTGATGGATATCTTGATTTCTTGATAGACCTAAAAAGGTTAATTCATAAAACATAATGAATTGATTTCACTAGCATGTAGAGAATAATACATCTTCATGATTTGGCATGATTGATTACAATAGCTCCTTTGCACATCATTGATTCATTCTTCTCGATGTCTTGTACACTTGAACTTGATTGATGAGAGGGTTGTAATAGTGTTGTTAATTCTACATTGACTATCCTTGACTAATTTTAGGATCTTCAATTTTCTCAATAGATTTTTTCTCACCTTAAGATTTCAAATGATGAAAAAGACTAGTATTTCTATTCAATTCTTAAATAATTTTTCAAAAATAAAATGTCGATAGCTCAACAATTGAAATTAGAAATTCAAATAATAAATTATTGGCGTTGACATATTTAAGTTTCAACCCAAAAAATTTGGTCTAGGGCATAGTGCACCCTAGACTAGATTCTTGCTTTTTGTAGATCAAAAGTGTCGAGGGAAAAATATTAAATACATAGTTTGATTTTTCAAAAATGTTTATAATATAGGTAGTTAATGCATAATTAGGTCTAAACACATAGGGTGGAGCTAAACCTTGTGTGAAATTTTCAAGGGTGACAATTTTTTACTCTACATTTAGACCCCATTTTAGTGAGAGTATGAACTTACACACAAGTTCGCACTAAAGTAGGAATATGTCAAGAGGGGTTTAATTATCCAAATATTGAAGAGATAGGATGACATTGAATCTAGGGGATGCACTAGCCCCTAGGATTCAAGATCCTATGACAAGACAACATAAGGACAAAGGAACACACATGTAGGAGATGCAATGCAAAATGAAAAATCTGAAACATACATGATGAAGACACAACATAAACATAATGCAAAGAGAAACATGATATAAATGAAATGGAAACATGATGTAAACACAATTTAAATAATAAGACATAATCAAAACACAAACACAAGTGTTAGTACTAAAAGGATTCGAGTCAATAAGGAAAAGAGCCCTTAATTTTAATTTGTCCCAAATACCAAATAGAGTCCATTGAATGTGTTATTTAAACAAAAGGATACTCTCATATGGATGTAAAATAACTCATAAAACACATGGCTCCATTGGCAAGAAAGTTGTGTTATGTTAGATGGTCATGTAAAAATGCTCAAGTTCATGAATTAGAAAGCTTCATTATTCCAAATCCATAGACAATTTTACCATTAACATTTCAGGGAGCACACAAAAGTTTAATGTCATGGAGGATGAATCAATGCTCAACATCATAGGGGGTGAATTAATAACTATACCTGAGGATGTGTTATAACAAAACCACCACTAAAGGGGTATGTCAATAAGTCAAATCTCAGATGATGTCTATCAAATGAATAGGGTGATATGCCCGCCTCCCTTAAAATAACAACATACTTCCTATGTTGGTATTTGAATGAAAAAGAGGAGAAGAAAGGATCCTTGAAAAGAATACACACCTCCCAAAGCTAGTTATCCTTGTCCACCAAGTGTAAAGGGAAGGACAAACATACAAAAGACTATTGTGTTGGTCACATAGAAATAAATACTGTTGCAATTAATATTGTGCTAGCAACACAAGGGCAGACAACTGAGAGGGGGGGTGAATCAGTTGTCCCAGAAATTATACTTATTAAACTTAATCTCAAATCTTATAAATAAACATGAAAGCATAAACCATTGACACATTGGAAACACACATAACACCAAGATTTTTTACATGGAAACCCTGTTAGGGGAAAAACCACAATGGAGGTTAGTCCACAATATTATACCCTATTAAAAGTATAAAAGACTAATAAATGGGAATGCACATGCATTCAGGCACACTGCCTAGAGCTCATTGCTGAAATACAAGACTTACTACCCAAAGGAAACACACTATCTTATAGAAACATTCAGATTACATCCACAAGAATTTGAACTGAGAAAATAGCATCTTCTAATGCCTGATTACAGTTCTGTTTAAGTACATGAAAAATTATTCACACTCTTCACACTCTTCTTTTGTCTTCGAATGATTATGACAATATTCACACATCTCATACCATCAAATGGAATAAAAAATTGCTTATATATATCCGCAACTAGAGATTACATCGCTACATGTCAACTTCAACAAAATAATAAAATATGTTCAAACTATCAACCCAAAACATAAATAATTTTTAATGTGAATCAACCAATGTCAGCCACAACATAGTAAGGACCCAAAAAAATTCCTCAAACATGAAACATCTTCAAAAATTATTCCTTGAAGATCCACAACACACTACAATCACCCTATTAGCCATGAACATGGAAAACATGAACATGCAAAAGAAAATCACCAATCGCGAGCACAACGATCGATGCATATCAACAAAAATGATAGAGAACAATCTAGAAACATCCACAAGCATCATAAATAACTATAGAAGCACCCACAACAACTCAACTTACTAGAATCACATCATCTTCTTTTAGGAACACCAACTGAAGCAATAGAAAAATTGTTAGAACACAGATACTCATAACTCTATCAAATCTTCATGCAAATCTCTAAAACTTAACATGGATAAACTAGATATACACAAAAAAAACCCTTTGTTCCACAACCTCCAATAATCAATATACTGAGCTCACCATCATGCTAAACTTTACTTCATCACTGACAACCTGCAGCTTATTTTATTACAATTTTCTCAATATCCTCAACATATACAACCTTTAATATCTTTAACGCCAATAGTGTTGACATCAATGACAACCACATATCAACAACATCCAACAATCTCCCCCTTGGCATTAATGGCAACACATGATGTGAAAAACACCATCAACGCAGCTTTCTCTTAGCACTTTCTCCCCCTTTAGGTTTTGACTCTTTTCTCCTCAACTCTTTCACATGACTCTTCTCCCCACCAAGTTTTTCTCATGACTCTTCTCCCCCTTTGACATCAATTACAAAGATAATGTGTATCTTTCTCCACACAAGCTTTGAACCACAATTTTGAACATCTGACTACTCCCCTTGAGTAGTAGCCACCACAGCATCAATCCAGATCAAGATATGACTATGAAATGCATAGAATGATGCAAGTCAATGCAGCTTAGTTCTGATTAGGAGGGGTAATCACCCCTAGCTTCCCTTTGAGATACTCAAAAGTATCCTTAGGCAAAGGCTTGGTAAATATATCTACAATTTGTTCCTTAGTGAGCACATACTCCAATCTGACTTCCTTTTCACTCACCTTCTCTCTCAAAAAGTGAAACTTGATAGATATATGCTTAGTCTTTGAATATAGCACCAGATTGTTAGAAATGTTAATTGCACTTGAATTATCATAGAATATAGCAATAGGTTCATCATACACAACTTTTATATCCTTCAACATCTGCTTCATCCACAATACTTGAGTACAATTGCTAGAAATAGCAATGTATTATGCCTCTACAGTAGATAAGGAAATGGCATTTTACTTCTTAATTAACCATGAAATCAGTTTCTTTCCCAAGAAAAATGTACCACCACTGGTACTCTTTATGTCATTCACATCTCTTGCCCAATCAGCATCAATAAAAGCACTCAAAGTGCAGTCATCTTCTTTAGGGTACCATAGGCCAAAATCAAATGTCCCCTTCAAGTATCTAAAATTCCTCTTCACAGCTATCACATGAGATTCCTTAGGATCAACTTGAAATCTTGCAACAATACATATGACATTCATGATATTAGGTCTAGTTTGAGTCAAATAAAGCAATCCACCAATCATCGATTTGTATCTAGTGTAATTTTCTTTAGGAGAATCATCATCTTGTATCAACTTACATCTAGTCACCATAGGTGTACCAACTGGCTTTGATTCTTCCATACCAAACTTCTTTACAAATTCTTTCACATACTTGGACTAAGATATAAAGATCCCTTTATCTAGCTAAGCAATTTGCAATCCCAAAAAGAATTTCATCTCTCCAATCATAGGCATCTCAAATTCACTCTGCATCTCATCAGCAAACTTCATGCACAAACTATCTCCTCCAAAAATGATATCATCAACAAAGACTTCAACAATCAAATATTTATCATGATCAATCTTGAAATACAAATTACTAGTAGCAGTACCTTTATTAAATCCAAGCTTCAACAAATACTCGTCCAATTTGGCATACCATTCTCTTTGTGCTTTCTTGAGTCCATACAATGCTTTCTTCAACCAATAAACCATATCCCCCTTATTAGTCAATTGAAATCCATCAGGTTGCTCAACATACACTTGTTTTAGTTCACCATTTAGAAATGTTATTTGACATCCATCTGATAAACCTTTAATTTTTTGTAAACAACATAAGAAAGAAATAGTCTCACAATTTCAATCCTAGCAACAAGGGAAAAAGTTTCTTCAAAGTCAATTCCTTCCATCTGAGAATATCCTTTACACACCAGTCTTGCTTTGTTTCTAACAACTTTACCTTGCTCATTTAGTTTGTTTCTAAAGACCCATTTAGTTCCAATTACATTTTTTTCCTTAAGTCTAGGAACAAGAATCCATGTATCATTCTTCACAATCTATAGTAGCTCTTCTTTCATTTCTTCCACCCAATGTTCATCTTTGCATGCTTCATTTACACTAATAGGCTTAGTCTTTGAGATCAAACAATATTCTTCTATAATCCTTCTCCTAGTTTGAACACATTTTTTCTTATCACCTATAATCTAATCTTCTAAATGATTTCATCTTACATACCTTGGATTCTTGGGATATTCTTGAACTTTAGGCTCTTGTGATCTCACTTCTACACTTTCACTAGTTGCTTCCTCTTGATTTTCCTAATTCACCAAAATGATTTGAACTTGATTTGAAGTCTCAACTTTCTTTCCTTTATCTAAACTTCCATTCTGATTATTTGGATCATATCCATAGGTTTTGGATTGTCTAACTATGTCTAAAGTCATCAACCTTGACATTAGCACTTTCAACTACTTTCCTCAATCTCTTATTGTAGCACTGGTAGGCTTTGCTTTTAGTAGAATAACTAGGAAAGATTGCTTCATCACTTCTAGCATCAAAATTTTATATATCTTCATCTCTTTTGATAAAGAATTTACTCCCAAAGATTTTGAAGTATTTAATAGTAGGCTTATGACCATACCATAGCTCATAAGGAGTCTTACCGGTATCACCTTTGACTTGTACCCGGTTGAGAGTGTAAATAGCAGTACTCACAACTTCTCTCCTTTAAATATGAGGAACATTTCCTTCCAGCATCATAATCCTAGTAGCTTCTTCAATTGTCCTATTCTTCCTTTCCATAACTTCATTTTGCTAAGGGGTCTGTGGGGCAGATAATTGTCTCTTTATCCCATGCTCTTCACAAAAAGAATTAAAATCACCAGAAGTGAATTCACCACCTCTGTCTGATCTCAAAAATTTAATCTTCAAACCTGTCTTTATCTCAACCATAGCCTTGAAAATCTTGAATTTCTCCAGAGCTTCATATTTTACCTTAAGAAAGTAACCCACATCATTCTAGAATAATCATCAATAAGTAACATGAAATACCTATAACCTTGTAAACTTTTGACTCTAGAAGGACCACACAAATCAGTATGCACAAGCTCCAACACTTCATTTGAACAATTTTGTTTGCTCTGAAATGAAACTCTAGTTTGCTTCACTAATTGGCATTCCTTGCATATAGCATTAATAGGTTTTATCAACTTAGGAATCTAATCTCTCACTGCTTGAGTAGAACTTATCTTGATAATATTATCAAAGTTAACATGACACATTATCCTATGCCACAACTAACTTTCATCAACTTAAGCAATCAAACAACTTTTACTAGCATCATTTAGGTGAAAGATATTACCCTTTTTTTTAACCTGATGCAATCACATTTTTGGAACTACCCAATATTCTACACTTTCCACCCTTGAATTGAAGATTTTATCCCTTGTCAACCATCTATCCAACACTTAAAAAATTATGCTTCAAACCTTCCACATATAGAACATCATCAGTATTATGCTTACCATCAAGAGAAATGGATCCTCTGCCACAAATTACACCAGCTTTGTCATCACCAAATCTTACAACGCCACCATCATTATTTTCCAAGCTCATAAACTTACTTTTATCACCTATCATGTGATGAGAGAAATCCACTGTCAATCACCCATTCATATTTCTCTTCAACTTGAGCGGTTAGGGATTTCTCCACATTTGTGCAACTAGCAAATTCAGTAGAGGCTAGATCATTTTCCTTATTAGCAATAAATACCCATTCATCCTTACTTACATTCCATTTATCATATTCATCATTTGTCACACCTTCATCAGCAACATAATAGCACTTTCTTTGAAATCTAGGCTTTCTATAACTTGGATTAGGAACTCTTTCTAGACACCTTGATGCAAAATGAGCTATCTCACTACAAGAAAAACATTTAATAGGAAATTTCCCTTTATACTTACCTTCTCCTTTGGCTTCCCTTTTGAAAATAAGTGCTTCAAGCTTTTCTAGTTTTCTCTCTTCTTCTTCAATCTCTCTCATTTCCTCCTCATACTTGAACATTTTTTTAGAAGAAATTTCTCCTAGATCATATCTCTGCTTATCTTTTCCAGAGATAGTATCTTTGAATGAAAATTATGTCTTAGAAAGAGCATCACCAAAATCACTTACTCAAAATTAATAAGCTTACCAATCAACATGTCTCTGGTTACATTTGTTATAGTTTGGATCTCCTCAATAGTTGTAGCTTTGACTTTGTATCCAACAGGAAAGGATCTGAGCACTTTAGCAACAATTTATGATTCTTCCAATGTTCCACCAGCACATCTAATACTACACATGTTGTAAGTTCATTCACTTTGCATAAAAGAAGTAATATTCTCATCATCACCCATTCTCAACATTTCATATTTCCTTTTTAGACTTTGCAACTTGGCAATCTTCACATGAACATCACCTTCATACAAAGTTTTCAACATTCTCTAGATCTCATAAGTAGTGTTTAGATCCATTACATTTTCCATCTCGAATTCAGTTAGAGCACTCAACAATGCTTCCTTAGCCTTGATATTGTACTTGACATCCTTAGTCTTAGCAATAGTAGAAGGACCATTCTATGGGATAACATACCTATTCCTTGTAATGTACTAGTAGGGTTTTCCAATGCATCTCAGATGACACTCCATTCAAGTCTTCCATAGATAATAATTTGTTCCATCAACTCTCGGACTATCCTACTTGTATTTCACCATTCCAAATCCCCTCAAGCTATTAAACTTCTTCCAAGGAACCTGCTCTGATACCAATTGGTGGCAACACAAGGGTAGACAACTAAGAGTGGGGGGTGAATCAGTTGTCCCAGAAATTATACTTATTAAAATTAATAGTAGATCTGATAAATAAACATGAAAGCATAAACCATCAACACATCAGAAACACACATAACACCAATATTTTTTACGTGGAAACCCTATTAAGGGAAAAACCATGGTGGAAGTTAGTCCACAAGATTATACCTTGTTAAAAGTATAAAATAATAATAAATTGGAATGCACATGCATTCACACACACTACCTAGAGCTCACTACTCAAATACAAGGCTTACTACCCAGATGAAGACACATTGTCTTACAAAAACATTCAGATTACATCTACAAGAATTTGAATTGAGAAAATAGCATATGCTAATGCTTGATTACAATTCCGGTTAAGCACATGAATACTTCTTCACACTCTGCTTCTACCTTTGAATGATTAGGAAATTATTCTCACATCTCATACCATCAAATGGAATAAAAAATTGCTTATATATATATCTACAAATAGAGATTACATTACTACGTGTCAACTTCAACTAAATAATAAAACATGTACAAACTGTCAGCCCAAAACATAAATAATTTTTAATGTGAATCAACCAATGTCGGCCACAACATAGTAAGGACCCAAAAAAACTTCCTTGAACATGAAACACCTTCAAAAATTATTCCTTGAAGATCCACAACATGCTACAATCACCCTATCGGCCATGAACATGAAAAACATGAACACACAAAAGAAAATCACCAATCGCAAGCACAACGACCGATGCAGATCAACAAAGCTAATAGAGCATTATCTAGAAACATCCACTCTAAGCATCATGAATCACCACATAAGCATCGACAACAACTCAACTTACTGAAATCACATCATCTTATTTCAGGAACACCAATTGAACCAATAGAAAAACAGTTAGAACACAAATACTTATAACTTGATCAAATCTTCATGTGGATCTCTGAAACTTAACATGGATAAACTAGATATACTCAAAAACAACCCCTTTGATCCACAACCTCCAATAATCAATATACTGAGCTTTCCACCATGTTGAACTTTACTTCATTACTAACAACCTGCAACTTGTTTTATTACAATTTTCTCAATATCCTCGACATATACAACCTTTAATGTCTTTAAGGCCAATAGTGTTGACATCAATGACAACCACATATCAGCAACATTCAACATATTGTACCACCATGAATGAAAATGAGAAAAAATATAAAGCTACAAATACCACATAGCGAAGAGAAAAACCATAGAAGTGTAGAGGGGGACCGATTGTTGAAAGAAAGAGAAAATAGGATGTTTTCCTTTTACAAGCCCAAAATTTTTAGGAAGTCATGTGAGAAAGTTCTCAAAGCTTGGATTATGACTTAGATAGCTCAATACCAAAGGACTATAGCATGAGACATACACGACAGTGCTACACATTAGCATCTTAGTGGTTTTCTAGTGTCTATACGAGAAAAAATCTTAAAGGACATGAAAAAACTAAGGAAAACCCACTTACGACTTAATGAATGCAGTGTGATGTAATGAAGAAAATAGAAAGAAAAAAATCAACAAAAAATCAAGAAGAAGACTAAGACTAAATCTAATTCTAAACTGACAAACAAGGGTGAGGAAAGCACACCTTCTTACCCATGAGTTGATATCTTCAAGATCTTCACCTCAAGTAAAACTTGCACACAGAAGATAGGAAAATAATTGGGCTATGATTAGAAGACTTCCATAGTCAGCCCCCTACTTTGGTCTTTCCACCTCCACAAACAACCAAATAGAAATGATTGGAGAAAGATGATAAAGAAAATATATTGAAAGAGAATACCAAGCAATATGTTGAACAACAATATAATATGAGATTAAAATTATAATTTAAAGTAAAAGGAAGATGGAGTGATATCACCTTCAACCACATGCACTCAAGGAAAATGGGAGGAGTGAGCTCGCAAGCTTTCAAAGACCAATGTTGCCACAATAATGGAGTGAACCAACCAAGTATCAACTTGCAACTACAATGGAGGTGGTAGAGCTTGAAGGAGATGAAAGTGAGTGAAGAGAGTTTCCCAAAATGTAAATATGATCAATAAGAATGTCCAAAAGATGAGTTGAATGGAGAAGATAGTCTTTTGAAAGAAAAATAGAGTTAAAGGATCCATTCATAGTTAGTTCGAAGGGAAGGATATGTTACATTTCACATCCAATGGAGGAGTGTAACGCCTTTGTGGATTCTAGATGTGGAAATCCTATCAGGATAGTAGCACACTATGTAGACATCCACATGTCGTGCTAGCATCCTAGATAGAATATCTCCCATCAACAAGTAAAATAGTTGCCAAGTGGATAGGGGAAGGTGATAGAAATATGAATTGTGTTATCGAGTTTAATTCTCCAAGGTAGGAGGTAGTGTAAATGGGGAATTTGAAAGGGGGTGCAAATTTATGCCATTATATTTTCCCCCCACTTTAGAGAGCATGATTGTTAGCGAATGCATGGTAAAGTAGTGAGAAAGTCAAGGAATGTATACCTAAACTATCAAGGAAGCAAAACACAATCTAGAAAAGTTGGGTGCATGAAATAGAGAGATGATCCCATAGGTACACCATCCTATGGATTTTTGAACAAAAGTGTTGTAGACCCTTGGTCCTGTGGAAGGTGAACAAAAGGCTCTGTAGGTGCTCAGTCCTATAGAGTTGGTTCTATGGGTGCTTTGTCCTGTAGATGATGAAAAAAGGGTTCTACAGGTGGTCAGTCCTATAGAATGGAAATGATTCATGGGTGTTCAGTCCTCCAAAGGAGGTGCCATAGGTGCTCATTCCTAAGGGAGGCCATATGTATAAGGCTCCATAGAGTTTGATTGACCCTCACAGGTGCTTATTCTTGCAAGGAAACATGTTAATCCATAGAAAAAACATGTTAGAAAAGTAAAAAGTCATGCAAATAGATAGATAGCCATATATTTTAACAAGCAATCGAAGGAGAAGCTTTCAAAGGGGTCCCTCAGGAACCCTTCAAAGAAATAGGGGTTCACTCAAGGGAAACTCTATTTGAAATTTTTTTTTTCATCAATGATCTTGTCATCAAGGAATCCAAAAATAAAGAAGAATGGCCTCTTCAAAGGAAATTTCTTAATTCTTTTAGCTATGAACTTGATTTCAAAAGAAAATCTTGTTAAGGGGATCCTTTCATAAAAATATAAATATTTTCAGCATGGGATTTGTTGGCCATGAAATACACATTATTGAAAATGTGAGAGGTAGGAGTCCCCCTTAGGATGATGTGTGTGAATTGAAGGAGCACGTGGCATCCTAGAGAAAGGAATAACATGCAATGATGTCATGGCCCACGATACATGATAAGATGTAGACATGGAAATTTTTTAGCACACACAAGGGACAAGACATAGGCACCACAAAATCAAGAAGCAAGCAAAGAAGAGAGAAAGATAAAAAAGAAAATGTTACACGCCAAATATAGAGTTACTATTTACTATTACTGCATAGGGTAAATTTGAATGTAATGTGAATTTTGGAGATGAATAAATTATGCTTGTACCTTGTTATCAATATGAATGCTATCTCATTTGATGATTGTCTCATTTGATTTTATCCCAGTTGATGTTATTCATGGTGAAATATTGCATATAAGTAAATCAAAGGTTATCAAATTATTATTATTCTAACTTTGGAGATTACTACATATGTAATGAACATTTTAATATCATGTGCATGTGTTAGTGGATGTAGGTATATGTTTCATTCCTCCAAGTGGAGGGGAAATATCACTCAGGAGAAGATCTTGGTCGGGTAACAAGTAAAAGTAAATTATCTAAGCATATACACACACCACCTTAGAATGATTGAGTTGAGTTAATTTGTGGGTAATAAGTAAGTCATCCCTAGCTATATGTCTTCATTTGAGTCTTGTATACTTTTGCATGCATTGGGTGATGTTTATCTATTTGAGCTTTTGAGATCTTCTTGTGCTATACAATTATATTGACTAGTGGGATATACGTGGAAGTATGTTTACATATATGCACATGCATGTCAATGGGATCTAATGACATGTATATGCATATGTATAGATGTACCACACGTAAACACTTATCAATATGATGGTAATTGTTAATCACTATATGTGAATCAAATGTGACCACACACACACAAACACACATATATGTATAGTATATACATGTATCCATATGTAAATGTATATTGATACATGCATACGTTGGAAAATGGATGAGGGTGCAACCCGAGACTTAGAAAATAACCCACAAAAAAGAGAATAATTTTATTATTCAGAAAATGGAGCTTCTTACATGTAGAGGATCTCAAATCCCCAAGTTCTACAACACATGCAAGTTACAGAAAGCTACAGAATCACCCTTTCGCAATATGCGAGCTTGTCCCCAAAAGTTACCCAAAAATTAGAAACCCACCCATAAATAGAGCTCCTATTTAGTTTGGATCCAAAACAACATTCAAATTTGAGTTTAGGCAGTTTAGCGCCGAAAAATTACAACTTGAAGTTCAAATTTCAAAAGAACATTTGCAATTGTATCTTCTAGAAAGTGCCCCAACTTCCCAGGGCCATAACTTTTGATCTAAGAATCTGATTCGCGAACCATTTGAACCGTTGGAAAGGTATCGAAGTCAAGAACACACTCAAAATTGCTACGCCAATTTTGGTAAGTTTCAGGGCCGATCCGGGAAATCTAAGTGCCTCAAATCTAACTCAGAAGATTTTTAGGTGCAAATATGGGAAACTAAAACTGCAATATCTTTCAACCCAGGAATAGAAAATGAAAACCATAAATTGGGAATTTCACTATGACAAAAAGGGTATCCAAAAATGTAAAAACATCTAAAAACTAAGAAACTTGAAATTTAACTATTTTTGGGTGATGCAAGATTGCCCTTACACCACTGGATGCTCCTGCATCAAAAATGGAAATGATCATACAGATTAATCAATATAGATATACATACACATATGTGTACATAGAAGTGTATATGTTTATATATATATATGCATACATTTGTTATAATTTGTTTATTATATACTATATTTTTTGTGCTCTTATATAGGTATATATACATATGTCAAATGTATGCTTATATATATATATACCGCAAGCTAATAGTATAAGCATATATATATATATATATATATATATAAATCTATATTAAAATGATTAGCCAATAGGCTATTTTGTTTGAATTTTCTATCGGGATTTTCGTCAGCCTAGCCATGAATTGGATTTGCTAGCACCAGGGGTGTTCTGGCCAACGGGGAGGTAAGCAAGTTTTCTTGTGGTGACATGGACCTTGCTAATTATGTGGGTTGGTGGTGGTGGAGAATGTTGTCCTAGATATAGGGAAGGTTAATGGTAATCATTTGTTCGCATGAGTGCCAATGTATCCTATCGTTGCACGATGGTGGTGAATGAAGTAAATGTAGTATTGAATGCTGGTGTGTGGGAAAGTATACTTTGATGAAGTTGTATTGTCAAAAGAGCCATTGTGGTAATGGTTTGATAGCAGGCTATTGTTAAATTTGTTATGTTCAACTCTATTTTTTAGCAGGTTGGACGGTTTTAAAACTATTGGGCTGCAAAATCTATAAGTCATTTTGCATGGGTATTTTGCATAAATGATTAATTTATTGTTTGTCTTTGGTTCTCCGCTTATTGTTCATTTTGATAGCAAGTTTAAGGGTTTCAACACTAAGGTGTTGTGTAATGTGCAAGGAAGTCTATTGATTAAGTTGCATTATTGAAAGAGCCATTATGGCATTGGTTTGATAGCAGACTATTGTAAAAATCATCACAAGTGGTTCCTTGGTTTGTTTCATGGCTTCTGCTGATTTTTGTGGTAGATTGAAGGGTTTTAAAACTATCGTTCTCCACAATCTATAAGTTTTTTTACATGGATGTTTTGTATAAATTGTTTCTTAATTATTTTTGTTAAAATTGTTGTTGTCTAGAATCTATAAGCTATTCTGCATGGATTTCTAGCCTTATGGTTTTGTGTGGATGGAGAAATTGCAGTTGAATCTTTTTTGTTTCGTCAAAAAATATGGGTAGGGTTTGTAAATTTTTTTCTTGGTTTATTGTTTGTAGTTATCTTTATGCATCTTTGACCTTATACTCGTTCCCATAGGAGCAATTGTAGTTAAATCTAGGTTCTTCCGCCAAAAAATATGGCGAGGGTTGGTAATTTTATTGCCTAATTGCATATTAAGATAGGATGATTGTATATATATGGATATGCAGAGGATTTGTTATTTGTTTGAAGTTTTTGACAGGATTTTTGTTAGTTGATCCATGAATAGGATTTGTTATGTAATAGCTTTTTTACAATTTTTCTCTTTCTCTGTAATATTTAATTCTAGCCAATGTAGCTCAATTTTTGTGTGTAATGTGTGAGGAAGTATATCATTTAAGTTGTATTTTTGAAAGAGCCATTGTGGTGTTAGTTTCATAGTGGAATATTCTAAAAATCATCGTCTATGGTTCACTGGTTTGTTTGATAGTAGACTATTGTAAAAAAAATTGGCCTCAACTCCATTTTATGGTAGATTGGAGGGTCTTAAAACTGTCATTTTGTGCAATTTGTAGGTCATTTTACTTGGGTGTTTTGTATAAATGTTTTATTTATTATTTATGTTAAAACTATTTTTCTCTAAAATTTGTTAGTCATTTTCCATGGATTTTTGTCGTTATGGTTTTTTATGGATGGAAAAATTGTAATTAAATCTTCTTTGTTTCGTCAAAAAATATGGCCAGGGTTTGTAGTTTTCTGGTTCTTGGTTTATTGTTTGTAGTTATCTCTATGCAACTTTGGGCTTATACCCATTCCCATAGGAGCAACTGTAGTTAAATCTTGTTTCGTTTTGAGTTCACCATAAAAAACCCTTGATTATTGTGGATTTCTTAAGAATAATAGCTAAATGATAGATGATCAAAAACCCATAGTAAAAATATTCATATAGGACAAGTAGTGTATGTCAGAGTTGACCTATCAATTCAAAATTTGAACTGCATTCTTTGACAGTAAGCCCACATTAATCAAAACTTGTAAAGGAAAAGGATAACAATAATCTGTGCAAAATGGCCTATGTGTATCTTTTTCATTAGATGCATTAACATAGGAGCAATTGGAGATTAACATAGGAGTGATTGCATATATATAGATATGAAAAGTGTTTGTTATTTGTTTGAAATTTATGATGGGATTTCCATCAGCTGAGTCGTGAATAGGATTTCTCATGTAATAGCTCTTTTACAATATTTGATGGAAGAAAGAAGATTTAACTGCAATTCCTACACCCACAAAGAGCGATAATCTCTTTGAAGTCTCCAAAATGAGTTTAACCTCAAAGACAAAAACATATAATGAGAAGACATTAACAATAAATTAATCATCTATGCAAAACACCCATGTAAAAAAGAGTATAACCCCACAAACTTCATTGAAAATTTGAGCTGCATCACCTCACACTAAATATTATAGAGAAATAGAGAAATTGTAAAATAGGTATTAGAATAACACTAATGTAGCTTGGATTCTTGATTAACCCTATATATATATTTGTGTGTGTGTGTATGTGTACATATGTATATATATACATGTATGTATGTATGTATGTATGTATGTATATGTATGTAAGTATGTATATATATATATACATCTGTGGGTGTATATATATATGTATGTATGTATGTATGTATGTTTTACTAATAGCTCCATTACAATTTTCCCATTTTTGTATAGTACTGAATGCCAGATAATGCAGCTCCTTTTATACAATTACTCTATTTGTTAGGAGGCTACAAAGATTGTGGGCACCAAAGTGAAAACAAAACCATGGAATCTCAATCAATGTAATGTATATATGAAAACATAGGAATAAATCATGTAGCCACTCACAATCTATACCATCATCTTTGTAAGGATTTGAAGTTAGATCAATAAGGAAAACACTGGAAAATGACATACATCTGATTCTTAAGTACCAACCTACTAGCTCTTACAGCTGTTACATAGACTGCTTGTCTTACACCAATATGTTGCATGATATTATTTTTCCCACTATCCACCTTTCACATAATGTGCATATTTTTGGACAATCCCTTACTTTGGATGTGAGTGAGTTTATCTATGTCCACCTTTGGCTTAATACCCATTACCATAGGAGAAATTGTAGTTGAATTTTGTTTCTTTGCTCAATAAATATGGTTAGGGTTAGAATTTTTATTGCTCTCCATTTATTTTTTTGGTTATCTGTTTGCATATGTGTTGTTGGATGCATTAACATAGTTGATTGCAGATTATGAACATGTTGGATATAAAATTCGTTTGGTGGCTAATAAGTGTTATTGTTTCTAATATCTCTTTTATCTATTCAATTTATTTGTTTGAATTTTTTGATGGGTTATTTGTTGGCTTAATTGTGAAGAGGATTTTTCATGCAATAGCTCTTTTACAAATTATCTATTTGTCTAGAAAATTTGGTTCTAGGAAATGTAGCTCGAATTTCTAATTAAGTTTGTGCTATTGTAGGTAGGGTGTGTAGATTATTGGTACTCATTAGCTTTATGAGTTCTATTTAATATGGGTTTGGTTCCAAAGAATGTAGCTTAAAATTCAAATTGACAAACCAAGCCTTACAAAGCCTGCTTGTCTTGTAAGAATGTGTTTAGTGTCCACGGGTTTCTATTCATCTATGATTTAGCTATGATTTGTAAGTGTTATTTTAATAGTTATTTTACAATTTCTCTATTTCATCTATAATATTTAGTGGAAAATAGTGTAGCTTGAATTTTCAATTGAGAAACCAATTGTTACATAGAAATTAGTGTTACACCTTGTCTAGATAGTGATAGAATTATAGGTAGAGATGTCTATAGCTAATTTTCATCATAAGGTCTAATACCTTTTACACAATTCTCTATTTGTCTTCAATATTTACCAACAAAGGATGTAGGTTGAATCTTGTATCAATATGTTTTAGATTTTTTTATCTACCTATATGTTTAAAGAAATGGGCAAGGTCTTTTTTACATAAAAATATTTAGGATCACATCAAATAATTATTGTCATAACCTAATAAATCACAGATGATTGGAAACTGACACTAAAAATATTCGTACAAGAAAAGGTTTACAAACAAGGCCTTTAATAATAGTAAGAGGATCTATTGTAGACTCGGAGCTATCCTACAACATGTATAGGTCTTTTGCTATAATTTGCAGCAAACTAGTGACAGCTTCACCAAAAGCAATACACCAAAGGTTGGCTGAATGGTAACATATATACATACATATATTCTAAATTTTAGCTCCATTATTTGGCACTAAATATTATAGAGAAATAGGAAAATTGTAAAAGAACTATTAGGAAAACAATCAAGAACCACAGAAAATGAGAGAATACCGAAACCAACATTAAATAGAGCTTTGAAATAGGAGGAAAGAATATCATAAAACATATTCACACAACACAAGCAATCTATGTAACAATTGGTTGAATGGTCTTGTAGATTTAACTGCAAAAGATAGTGATAGTTGCATTCCCTAATTTGCATTTGGCAATGATCACAAAGCCAAACAACACCATGAGTGAGACCTAAAGAAAATAAGTATTGTCATAAAAAGCTAGGCTTACATAATTGATTTGGAAAGTTGAAAAAAAATTTGTATAGGCATGGAGGGAAAAATAGTTTGGTGGCTTTTAAGGGTTCTTGTAATAGTTTTTTTAACTGTTCAAATTTATATCTTTAGCTGATAGGCTATTTGTTTGAAGTTTCTATTTGTTGAGAAGGAAACATTTAATCGTGTAGTATGTGTAACATATTCATAATGCCAGAATGGATCTTTTGATAATTCAACTGAATCAATATATTTTCTTGCATATTTAGTAGTATACTTTCCCCACTGCAACATTGAATATTGCATTTAGTTCCTACTGTTCCATTGCACTACAATTGGTGTATATATATATATATAATTTTGTGTTCCATATTTAAAAATATACATGTACACAGACATATATATCCATATATACAAACCAGGACCCTTGTGGCCCATTTGAAAATGCAAGTAAGCATCCAAAATGGATTTTCTCTTAGTTGACTAGTTGAGAAGGCTTCAAATTCAACCGTTTAGTTGTCTATACTAATTCCAAACTGTAGATTAGACAATATTCTATAAGCAACCAAAAAGGTTTGAATTTGTAGCCTTCCCAACTGCTTAATTGAGGGGAAAATTAATTTGGATGTTTCTTGCCTTCATAAATTTCAAGCGTAGGAGTTAGATAGTGACAAAAAAATATGTTATACACGTGTTTAGATATAGTAATGTGTATATAAATAGATGTATAGATATGTACATATGGATAGATATATCCACTTATATGTGTGTGTTTATAAATGTGTTGAGAAAGGATAAATGCAATGCATATATGTACTTAATAATTTCTACATATATATACATGCATATATTCTACATTCAAGATCCATTATTTGGCATTAAATATTATAGACAAACATGAAAATTGTAAAAAAACTATTAGAAAAACACTCAAGCATGACATATTTCTGATTCTTGAGTATCATCCTAATAGCTCTTACAACTGTTATATATATTGCTTGTGTTGTACCAATATGTTGCATGATATTATTTTTCCCTCATCTGTTTGAAGTTCCCTATAACAAATTGCTAATTGTTTTTTTTTTGTTTGTAAGGAAAGAATATATATTGATTAAGTTACATTGTCAAAAGAGTCATTGCAATGTTGCTTGCATATTACACTATTGTGAGAATCGTCTCCCTTAGGTCTATTCTATAATAGAATTGAGGTTTCCCAAACTGCTATGCTGAGGAATCTGTAAGTCATTTTACATGGGTATTTTTCATAAATGTTATGTTCATAATATTGAATACCAAGCAATGTAGGCTGAATTTCCAATTAAGCCTATGATGTTATACACATTTTGGATAGATTATTGCACCATGTCATTGTTTCCATTACATGGAAAAATAGAAAATTGCATAAATACACATATATATAAATAATAAAAGACTGCATGGATACACATATAAGGAGCCCCAAAGATAGAGAGATACATATACGGGTATATGCATTTGCATTTATCATTTTTATTCTTGTTGATGTATTCCCTGGTGTTTGCACAACATTAAAAGTGGATTTCTATTATTGTTGTTGTATATTGTGTTGTTTTGATAGTATTAAAAGTGGAATGCTTATAAATTGATATTTCTAAGTTGTCTACCAATTACCATTGGGATGTTGCAATACATTAATCATTTTTTCTATTGTGAAATAGAGTTGTAAATTAGTGAACTCAAATTGCAACATTTTGTTCTTGCAAATAAGTTCCCAGAACTATGTCTATAGAAACGAGCTTTGTGGATGGGCTTGCAGAGCCCCCCAATATTGATTTGCTGGCAGCGCCCATTGGTGCCACTGCAAATTCTAGCTCTGAGGGTGTGCTCTCTCGACCTTCAAATCCTAATTCTATAAGTATAATTTTCCTTTTTGTTATACCTATTGCAAATTTGGCATTATCGTTTCTAGTTTTCTTGGCTTTAAGGTGTATATATACATGGGTCATCTTGAGTGGAAGTAGATATGCATTCCTATTTTCTAGCATATAAAAGGATCCCCTTCATGTATATGTACATTTGTATGTATATATGTATGTATATTTATATGTATATGTATATGTATATGTATGTATATGTGTATATATGTCTATGCATATATATATATGTATATGTATATGTATATGTATATGTATATGTATATGTATATGTATATGTATGTATATGGATATGTATGTATAGGTATATGTGTGTATGTATATGCATGTGTATGTATATGCATATGTATATGCATATGTGTATGTCTATGCATATGCAAAAACAAATACTACAACATGATAGATCAGATATGAAGACAACTATTTTTTCCCATTTGCTTTGAAATCAATGCCACAATGACTCTTTTGATAATGCAACTTAATCAAAGTATACTTTCTAATACTACAACAATCAATATTGTATATGCATATGTATATGTATGTGTATGCATGTATATATGCCTATTTATATATATGTATATGTATGTATATATGTATATGTATGTATATATGTATATATATGTATATGTATATGTATATGTATGTATATGTTTGTATATGTATATGTTTGTATATGTATATGTATGTATATGTATGCATGTATGCATATGTATATGCATATGTCTATGTCTATGTATATGCAAAAACAAATACTACAATATGATAGATCAGATATGTAGACATTAGATTTTTCCCATTTGCTATGAGATTAATGGCACAATGACTGTTTTGACAATGCAACTTAATCAAAGTATGGTTTCTCACACTGCAACATTCAATATTGCATTTACTCTGTCCACTGACATTTACTTTGCTTGCTTCCATTGTGTAGCAACAACAAAATGCATTAAGCTTGATGTGAACAAACACTTGCCATCCAACCCCCCTGTACCAAGTCTGCCAAGTCCTATATGTATCTATATGTATATGTATGTATGTATATGTATGTATATGCATAATGTATGTATATGTATACAGGTATATATATGTCTATATGTTTACATGTATATATATACACATGTTTTAAATGGGTATTTTCCATAAATCATTAATTTATTATTCATTCCTTTCGATATTTCCTTATTGTTCCTTTCAATAGAAGGTTGGAGGGTTTTAACACTGATGTGATGCAAAATGTGCGAGAAAGTATATTTCTTAAATTGCATTGTCGAAAGAGCCATTTCAAGTAGTAACAAATATTAGAAATAATAAGACTTATGATAACACTTATCAGCTAGCAAACTAATTTTATATCCAACATACTCATAATCTGCAATTGGTCCTATGTTAATGTGTCCAATGACAAAGATGCATACATATAACTAAAACAATAAATGGAGGCCAATAAAAGTACTAACCCTAAACATTTTTTTTTAGGAAAGGAACAAGATTCAACTACAATTTAATATATCCTAATGTTCAAACTATGCTATTCCTTTTATGATCATTCATAGATATAGATTTATATATACATGGATACACATATATATTTTGTTATATGTTTATGTGTAATTGCTACTTTAAATATATCTATGGTTATATTCATATATCCTAATGTCCTTGAGCTTGTATGTATACTCATAGGCTATATGGGCACATTCAAGTTGCATAGTGCAACAAACTACTGAATTTAAAAAGGGTAAAAAACAACAATGAAATTATTTGTACTATAGGCAACATAAAGAGAAAATATCTATGAAGCGCTATAAAAAATACTTTTAGCAAAGGATAACTGCAACAACCACACCTGCAAGTTAGAATGCTAACAGTCCTCTTTTGCAGCAACCAATTCCAATGGCAGATCCCACCCCTTATATACAATCTCATAGAAACTCCCATGTTGCACCAAACCAGGAACAACATCTCAAATGAATATTCAACAAAAGCTACCTTGCTATGTTAAAGCGATTTTGACATCGTATAGATGCACTTTCCAGCCTTTCTGTTTGAAAAATATGTAGGGAATGATACATAGGGATGCACACTTGAATGTCAAGGTTAGGAGCCACATGTGTAAGGCACATTATTCTAAAAAAGGTGTCCATCGCTTGAGCTCTACAAATGGCATGGACCAAGGCCCACAACCATTGTTACTCAAAAATTTAACATAGGTTGAAGAAATACTTATTGCTAGGGTGGCTCCAGTTCTATAGGTCTCCCACGCTAGAGGAGGCCAATTTAAATATAGTGGTCACACAATAAGCTTCCCTTAGGATATCTCAAGCATAGCAAAACTTTTTTCACCCCGACTGCAAGACCTTGAGGTAGCGATCATTCACAGGACCACCATTGAAGGCCAAAATTATGATTGTTATGTTAATAAACATCATGTCATGGATTCATTGAAATACAAAATTCAATATGACAAATACTACAATGATGTTGAGATTGATGTTGAGGCTCTTAATATGTTACATGATGTTGTTGTTGATGTGTCCAATTTCTTGCATACAATAGACCAAGTTTCAGATGAAGAGCTAATGCCATCAACCAACTCAACAATTGTTGGTCAAGAATAAAATGGATCTTCAAACTTTTCATCATTTATTCCTTCCTTACCAAATGCTAGATGAGAGCTGTAAGCAATAAAACATGTCTTAAAAATTGAAAAAAAGAGAGCAAAATATCTTATCTTGGCCTAAAATTAGCTCTTCTCCTGTTAATGAATACAACTCTAAAGGTTAATTTTCAATGGCCTTTTCAACATTGTTCCCCACTAGAGAAGCACTTCCCGTTCAACCAATAAATGTTAAAATTCACTTGTATGAATATTCCCTCCACCTAATGAGATACTTTGACCACAAATTTGGAAAACATGTTAGATTTAGATATTTTCTCTACAACTTGACTATGAGACATCATAGGCTCCAGCAAACTGTCTCTATTTTTGTTTGGGTGGATCTAGAGGAAAAAATCCTCAAGTCATTGTCTATTTTACGGAAACAACTCCAAGTTGCTCCCAACCGCCAAATAGCCAAGTAGTTGATGCGTTTTGGTGCATCATTGCACGATACCCACTCTTTTTAGAACTCTTGTCAGGCCCAACTAACTGCCATGATCGAACAACTTGGCATACCCACCCTTTTATTCACTTTGAGCTATGTAGACACAAAATGGGCTAACCTAAAAAAAATTATCTTCTACAACTCATTTAGAAATGGGGACTTCAAAAAAAATGCTAATAGATAAGGTTGTTCAAAATCCACATATAAAATCTTTATATGTGCATCATAAATTCTTAATTTTTCGTGAGGAGGTGATCAAAAATATTTTGCATGCAAAAGATTATTGGTATAGATATGAATGGTAGTATCGTGGCTCTGCACATGTGCATGGTTTTTTATGGCTTCCAGAAGCTCCAGACATGGACACTCTTGATTAGTCCAATGACCATGATGTTACCATGGCAAGGCAATTTTTTGATAGGTACATTTCAGCTTGGAATCCACATTTCCTTGCACAAAGATTGCTTAGTATGTATCATTGTTTTGAAGAAAATTTGTGCTTGCTTACCACAAGCCAGATCCTTGCCAATGATCCAATCATAGATTATGAAGAGCTGCTAAACATAGTTCAAAGGCACACAAAATGCTCCAAATATACTTGTTTAAGGAGAAAAGGAGAGCAATTGCAATGTCAGTATAAAGCACCTTGGCAGTAGCAACTTACGTCTACATTGACATCTGATGTTGTGTCTAACAAATCCTACAAACCAACAAGAAATGATGATTGCCTAAATATTCATAGCCCAACCCTGATTGTAATTTGGGATGCCAATGTTGAATATGAGCCAATTGTTTCTAGGTAAATTGTTTTGAACTATATTTCTAAATATGTAGCTAAATTTGAAAAAAAATAGAAAATTATCTTGATATGTTGAAAAGACATGCAAATACAAATATAGTTGAGGATAGAGCACTAGTTGCATATCAAAAATTCATGATGAATATTCTTGTGGAACATGACATCTCTGCACAGGAGATGTGCCATATGTTACAAAAATTGCCTCTTCTTACTTCAAGCCAATGATACATTTGCTTGAATATTGGAAAAAAGGCATGGTTTTGTATAAACAAAGATGATACTGGTGAAGAGTTTCCAACAAAATATATTCACTGCTATATGTAGAGGCCTCCAGAGCTAGGTGTTGTATCCCTAATTGACTCAATCTACCTATATACACACTCACAAAAGCACAAAAAGGCTAAATGGAAACCAAGGCACCAACCTATAGTTGTCCTTGTCTACCCATTATTCAATACTACTCTCATTGAAGATACAAAGATATTTGACACATTTTTTTGGACTGAACTTATGTTATACAAACCTTTTTGGAACATACAAACATACATAAGTCTTCTCAAACAAGAGATAATAGAAAATTAGAATGTTTTAAAAATGGTTGGTTATCATCCTTGGAGTGTTAATAGATTTCCAGATACACCCATAATTGAAGAAGAACATGGTAGTGATACTGATGATTTGAACCATCAACCTTCTATGGATGAATATGAATGGGAAGTTTTCTCTTGGCTTGGTGCTACTACTAACTTTACTATAAATCAACTTCGACTATTAGGTAGGTGGGATTTTGATATGAACCATCCATGGAATACAAATCATGTACCTGGACAACTCCATAATATTGCTTTGCAGTTCATCACATAAATGAAGGAACAACGTGAGCAAGCTATGGTACAATTTTTTCCTGTAGATATGTTAGCCCATCAACTTTCACCAAAACAGTAATTGGCCCTTCAAATAATCTAGTCCCATCACATGCGGACTTCACCCAAATCCCCTCTCTACATGATCATTCAAAGGATAGTTGGCAATGAAAAATCATTTTTGATAAATTTTATTCAACAACAAATAAACACCTCTTTTGTTGGATCCAATAGATGCTTTCTCACATTGACTCCTACAGGTGTTATTGCATACAACATATGTGCCTCTACAATCCATACAGAAATTCATATTCCCATAAAGGATATGAATCTTTTGTAAGGGAAGCAATTGAAAATATTCCAAGAACAATTTAAGTATATTCAATACATTTTGATGGATGAAATGAGTTTTCTAGGCCCAAAGTTGCTACTAAAAATAGATAGTCGGTTGCTCCAAGTATTCCTAGATAACCAAAGGGAGCCATTTGGTGGTGTTTCTATGATCCTTGTTGGTGATCTTTCCTAGTTTCCACCTCTCATGGATACACCTATTTATGCTTCATGCTCATTGGTAGTAGCCTTGTGGCACACTTTCATGGTCTCAATAACATTTGACGCTATTTTTTGCCAAAAAGGAGATAGCCCTTTGCAGTAAAAGTTTTAGGAAATCCTTCTCCATATAATAAATGGTGAGGCTCTCCATGATGACTAGGAAGAGCTTATGAAACAAACAAATAAAATGCTTTCAGCCACAGAAAGAGAACAATTTGATGTTGCTACACATTTTTTTTCCACAAATGACTTGGTTGCATCCCACAACAAAAAAATGATCAAGTAGTTAAATTTACCCATAGCCATTAGCATTGCTCGAGTGGAACAACAACAGGCATCTGATCATGGAGATGATGACTAGCTTCTCCCAGAATTGCTACTTTATGTTGGTGAATAGGTGATGCTAACAACAAATTTATGGATTCAAGTTGGCCTAGTGAATGGATCCCTTGGTATTGTTACAACTATTGTGTACAATCCACATTATAAACCGCCAAACCCACCTGACTATGTTGTTGCTTGCTTCAAAAATTAGATTGGTTCACCATGGGACCCAAAAAATCTAAGAGACATCCCCATCCCAACTATAATTCGGGGGAGTCGAACAAAAATTCCACTCACTATGGCATGGGGAATCACAATACATAAAGCACAAGGTTTAACATTGGTTAGAGCAACAATAAACATAGGCAACAAAGAGAGGTAGGAACCTTAACTTTTATAGCTATTTCTCATGTTAAATCAATTTAAAGACTCTGTATTGATCCAACTTTATCATTTTAGAAATAATCTAGGCTTGGTACCAACAAATACACTGCTTGTCATTGTAGTGAAGAGACACGTCAGGAACATCTGCATCCCTCACCAAATGCTTTTTCTCCCACCTCGTAGCCCAACTTACACAAAAGGCTCCAAGACAATTGTTCTTACATCTACCTTAGCCTATGTTTCATTGTCTTCTCAAGCATTTTCTAAGTTGAATTTTAAAAAAACATACCAAGTAATAATTTATGCAAAATGGGTATAATGCCAAAGATGCACAAATATACTCCCAAACAATAATTAGAGGGTACACCTTGTATAAGCTAGTCCCATGTTTTGATGATTCTATTCTATTAATCCGCCAACTTCTTGTTCTAAGATTTCGTTGTGTGATGCTTTCAATATATGGCATTCAAAACAATACACTCTTTTGTATATTCCATTTTCCCATCTTTTGTTTAAGTGTTCTTAAATTCCATGATGTCAATTGTTTATTAGTATACCTACAATTCTTTTCCAACTCATTTTAACATATAGTAGTGTAAACATACAGTTATAGTTGTTACACATTAATACATATGCAGATACAAGAAACTTCAGTTTTCAAAGATGCATAGAGATTGGAACCAACAATAACTAGAATCCAAAATTTCTATAAGTCAATAACGCGTTTAGGGTATGTGCAAGATCATGATGGGCCAAAAAGTGGTGATATGATGGGTATGTGGCCGACGACTTTTTTTTATTATCTAAAATTGATTAAATGAAAAGGGATTTTAAAGGAGATTCTCAGCTTTCCACCAATGTAAATTATGTTTTACTTTGAATTTAATAAATAATTATTATTCATTTTCTATTTGAATTATGACTAAAGTCCTAATTGATAGGCAGATTGAAAAACATCTATAGCTTTCAAATGGTATCACATTTTTTGAATCTGAAACATGTGTCACATTCTATGCTTTGCATACTATAGGATTAAAAAAGAAAAATGAATTTCATGAAGTTTTGACCAAGTTAAGGTGCTTAGACATACAAGTTTTTATATTTTTAAAAAGTTGTAATAAAAAATTCATAATTAATTATTTACTTGGAAAAAAATTACAAAAGAATATGCATCACATCAAGACATGAGTCCTCTACTTATATCTAAAATCTTATAAAAAAATATTATCATTTTATTGTGGTTAGGGTGGTCAGACAAACACCTACTTATTTTTTCTTTGAAACTTAAGTACTACTGCATTGAAATTTCAGTTTTTTACCAAATAGATTTGTTTTTAAATAAACCTAGTAGTTTAGAAACTACATTCAATTTGCTACAGATTCTATTCTTACATATTTTTCAAAAAATATAGATAACTTATTCAAATTTTTATGTCAAGTTGCCTAACTTTGATTTTTCTAATTTTTTTGCCACTTAAGGGCCTTTTCTTTCGTGATGATCCTGCACATACCCTTTAAAACTTTTTGGTATATTAAACTATATATGCATTATGAAGAAAAATTGTCTTCCATTTGACTATTAAGTTTAAAATCGTATAACCATGTTGTGTTTTCTATTCCCACAACTTATATACATTGAGTTCTCACATTTTTCCTCCATGCTTTGCTCCCATAGATTTTAATGTCTTTCTATTACCTTTTCTATTAGCTTTATTTGATTCAAATAGCTGCAAATGTTTGTCTAAAAAGTTCTTCTTTCGTCATTTCACTGTTTCACTATTCATTTATATTACATTCACAAATATATACTCTTGTCTACATTGTTTTTATTTTCCATGATACATGATAAAATTCCATGTTATTTGTCATGGCTTGCTCAGGCATGTTCACAAATATCATGGAGTTTATTCGCTACATGGGTTCGTGATCATGCCTCACTCATTGAATGCAGAATGGTAGGTGCTCACCCATGTGATAGTTGATGCATCCTGGCATTGTTGCACAATTGCATGCAAATGAGTGCATCTAATATTCATTGTTCTAATATAAGGATGTCAATTGTTTTGCTTCCCTTGTGAAATGACACAATGTGGTGTTTGTTTCATAGCAGACTACTCAAAGAAATTGCCACCCACCTCCCTCATGTGCCAGTTTGGAGAGCTTCATAGCTATCCTGCTCCGCAGCCTATGACGTCTTTGCTCCTATTCTTGTAGTAAGCCATTCCGCAATGTGCCTTCCCTATTCCATACTTATATAATTTCAAACATTTATTTTGATATAACAATATAAAATGTTGCTTTTCAATAGTATTATGTTGGGATCAATGCAAAGATAGTCTGACAAGTAGAAATGTAGCCCATGTGTTGAATGATTGCTCCCAGAAAGATGACCATAGCTGTAAGTGTAAACAAGGTTTTTTTTACATATTTATATTTTCCTGATTTCTACATTCAATTTTTTTCTCCCTCCATGGCTAGATACCCTCTATATATATTTTTCTATATATAGACATTAATGCACGGATTCTTAGATACCCTATACTTTACTTTTTATGGAAACCCCAATGGAAATTTCAAACAAATAGTTGATAGTTGAATGCCAGCTATTGCATCAATTGCTTGTTTTGTATTAATATTTTTCATGATATTCTCTTTCTATTATCTCTTTGAAGCTCCCTATATTTTGTATTAATATGTTTCATGATATTCTCTTTCTCTTATGTCTTAAAACACACATTAAACATATTAATACAAGATAAGCATTTTTTGTAAGAGTTGAGCTGTGAATTCAAAATTCAGGTGATTCTCTTTCATAGTTAACCCAGGCGAATAGAGAAATTGTAAAAGAGCTATTAGAATAATACTTCACAGCCAAAAAACTACCCTTATCTCCAAAATGTTTATTCTTTCATGTTAACCCTCTGCATATATATATATATATATGCTTTCATTGCTATATTAATCTACAATTACTCCTATGTTAATGGCTATAATGCCAAAAGTGCACAGAGATACCTATAGACAATAAATGAACAATAGAAAACATACTATCCTTGGGTATATTTTTTGACAAAAGCAAGAACATTTAACCATAATTTCTCCATCCAAACACAGGGATAATCTCTTTCAACCCTCCAAAATGGTTATAATGTCAAAGATACAACCATATAACAAGGAATAATAAGCACATAACACCTCTTATACAATTTCTCTCCTTGTCTTCAATATTTGTTACCAAAGAACATAGCTTGAATCTTGTATTGATATATTCCATGATATTCCTTTTTCCTCATGTTTTTGAACTGGAGAGCCATTCACAAAGCTTCATTCCACTTTTGGATAAATGATTAATCAATGGTTTGTGTCTTCCATTCACTACTTATTGTTTATTTTCATAGCAGGCCACAAGATTTTAACACTAATGTGTTGTGAAACATGCTAGAAAGTATATTGATTAAGTTGCATTGTTGAAAGAGCCATTTTGTTGTTGGTTTCATAGCAGACTATTTTATTGCTCACGTCTTTTCTTCTTTGGTTATTGTTCGTCATGTTATCTAGTTGTATTGTTGAGAGAGATAAGTTAAAAAGAACATCATGAAACATATTGATACAAGACATATAACATATTCTACCCACAGTAAAAAAACCACTACAAAGATTCTAGAATTTTAAAACTTAAAAAACAATCCTTGTTACAAGAACAATAGAATAATCTATTACAGGAAACCTCAAACAGATGATTGGAAAACAATATCATGATACTTATTGATACTCAAATAGATGAGGGAAAATTAATATCATCAAACATATTAACACAAGACAACCAATGGAAATTACTTGATTGGGTTTTCTTGTGCCAATGTGGTCCTTGGTAATTACATGGGTTGGTCATGGTGGAGTTGTTGTCCTTGATACAAGGAACCTAAATGGTAAGTGTTTGCTCATGCAAATTGAATGTGTGTATATATATATATATATATATATATATTATAGACAAATAGAAAAATTATAAAAGCGCTATTAAAGAGACATTTACTATGTAATAGCCACCAAACTAATTTCATATATATACACATGTGTATACTTGTGTGTATATATATATATATATGTATATGTATACATATATATATGTATGTATATGCTTACATGTATATATGTATGCATATGTATACATTTATATATACATGTATATATATGTATATATGTATACATGTATATATATGTCTATATGTTTACATGTATACATATATATGTGTATGTTTTACATGGGTATTTTGCATAAATGATTAATTTACTATTCATGCCTTTGGGTCTCTGCTTATTGTTCCTTTCAATACTAGGTTGGATGGTTTTAGCACTGATGTTTCGCAAAATGTGTGAGGAAGTATATTGATTAAATTGCATTATCGAAAGAGCCACTTTGAATAGTATTTTCTTAATGTTATGGCAACAATTATATCATGAAACAATCTCTGCTAAATGTGTTTGGTGTATTTTAAGTGTTATTGTAATAGTTCTTTGATCTATTCAACTTTATATCTTTAGTTGATACATTGTTTGTTTGAAATTCCTATTTGTTAAGAATAGAGCATTTAATCATACAGTATGTGTAAGATATTCATAATGCCAAAATGGCTATTCTGACAATGCAATTGAATCAATATATTTTCTTGCATATTTTAGAGCACATATTCATAATGCTAGAATGGCTATTCTGACAATGCAACTGAATCAAAATATTTTCTTGCATATTCTGGTGTATACTTTTCCACACTACAACATTTTGTACTCTATGCATCTTTGGTGTTATACATATTTTGTACAATTAGTCTGTTGGTATCCTTCTAATTGATTTAAGTGGAAATCCTTACAAAGAGGAGTTGTATATTGTCAATGGCTACATAATTTATTATTGTGTTTGCATATATTCATTTGCACATTCATTGAGCTGCCATTCTTTTGATTTTACTTTGGTTCCCATGTTCTTTGTAGTTTGCTAACAAATAGAGTAATTATATATGGTAAGTGTTTTCTCTCCCAAGGCTTAATGCATTATGTGGTTCTTGTACTATGGCAACGGATGAAGTATATGCGATCGGATGAAGTAAATGAAATATTGAATGTAGCAGTGTGGGAAAGTATATTTTGATCAAGTTGCATTATCCAAATAGCCATTATATATATATAGATATATATGTATATATATAAGTACATTTAATGACTTACACATTCTGGAGAACAACAATTTTCAATCTAGCATAAAATGGTTTCTAAACAGTTTGTTCTCAAACCAATGACCTTGTATAAACAGACCTAAGCAATTCATCATAGCGACCTTCAAGCAGGTCAGGCAAAAAAAATATCATCAAACATATTGATACAACGTTCAAGGTATGTTCTTTCTTAGTAGATATTAAATATATGTAGGAAAACTAGGTATAAGAGGTGCTATGCAAAAATGCAATGTGCAAACTAGACTCTCTTTTTTTAAGTCAAGTCTATGATTCTTTTGCCACAAAAAAAATGGTTTCCTATTTTGGTTCTTGGTTATTATATGTGGACATGATTAACATGAACATATCTAGATATACATCCTACTCATTGATGTAGAGCAAAGGAAGAAACAAAAATACTGAAAACAATTCTCATTCAATCCTTTACCAAAATCACTTCAATTTCTTTGAATTTCTTCATGGCTACAAAGTCCAACTCTTCAAAACTTGACTCTAAACCTTTATAAAACTCAAACTAGACCCTCATACATCTTTAAAATCATCATTTTGATAGAAATAAACCAATTACAAAACCTTATTCCTCTGTTTTATCAGATTTATAAATTACTTGCACCAAAAACCCAAATTTTAATTAAAGGGAATCAAAGCACTAAATCAGGTGTAACTTTCAAACCAGATTGAATCTGAAAAACTAAATACATTTTTGAGTACCCATTTTGGCCATTAAAAACATATATCATTTGTAGGTACACTTGTTTTGGAACACACACCTATTTTCCTAACTTCTTTTCTGCTAATTAGGCCTAAATAGGCAAATATGCATGCAAACAGTTACCTATAACTTTCACAAATCAATGAATTAATCAAATATCTCTAGTGAGACTTTAGAGGACCTTATTACATACATTTCCTCCATTTTTTAGCAAAATAGAATGGTTGAATTTTGAGAAACATGATTTTTAATGAAAATTGTTACCCTGGCAAGGGTTTTAGACAGTTTTGAGAAAAATGATTGTATCTTCCACAAATATTAACTAAAATGCATGAAATTAATTTGAAAAGGAAGGTGATTGATTTATCTTCAACTTAAAACCAGTTTTGAACTATTAACAGTCCGTAAAAGCCTATACACAAGCCTAAAACAGTCAAATTTCTGGAAAATGTGCACAAAAATAGTGTTCTTTCATTATTGGATTCAAAGTTTCAATTACCAATGACCACAAAAGGAGTTCAAAATCCTTTTTAAAGGAATTTACACCATGAAAAATTAATTTCCAACTATTTTCAACTTCCTATCATTGATTAGTCTCTAATGACCTATTAATAACTAATTGTTGCTTAATGCAACTTTTTACATTTTTTTGCAAATTTTACATTTTTGTTGACACTATTACATTTTTCTGCCAAATACTTATCAAATGAATTTTGAAATGAATTCTAAAAATGGAAAATGGAATCATCTACAAAAGACAACCATGGTGATGTAAAGGTGCTCCTACACCAAACTCCCCACCAAAAGATTTCAAGTCCACTTGAAAGTGTTGTTGCCAATGAAATTGCCTTCTTGAGATGCCCTGCCATTGACCTGCTTCTTACCACCTTCATTTTCACTTTTGGTTTAAACTTGTCCATGAAAATTAGTGATCTACCATGTTTCCCTTTTGAAATTAGATGCCTTACTCCTTCATACACCTCAAAACCATGCTTTTCCCTTTGTCCTTCAACCTGCAAACAATCCTTTGTCCAAAGCATTAGTAACACAATGAAATGATATAAGGTGACAATCATGATACCTCAATCATGATGCAACTCCTTACAAAAATCTATGAAAAATTCATCCATGATCATTCCCTTAACCAACTCAATGTCCTCAACCTCTGAAATCTGACATATGCTCTTGGTCTTCTCTTCATCTTCATGACTTGGATTATCTGCAACTCCTTCTTCAATGAAGTATTCCCTTGCATCTTCAAAAGATTCTTCTTCTTTCATTTTGATTTCCCTTTTCCTCTTTGTGATTATCTTGTGAATAGGCCATGTGACTCTCCTCTTTATCTTCAGGTGCCAACTCATTAAGTATATCATCTGTTGTTCTATCTTCTTTATGGATTCTAGGAACTCTCTATCCATACTTTCCATCTCTTGTTTTATCTCATCAATCTCTTGATCAAACTTAGCTTGTATTTTTTCTTCTTTCTCTCTTCCTCTGCTTGCAAATGTGAAATTCAAGTTCTCTGTCCTCTCAAGCAAGATTCCTCCTTGCTTCACAACTCACTTACCTACAAACAACCACTAAACACACAACTACAAACCACAAACCACAACCAACTTATCATCCCATATCTTTCTCGGGCTCTGATACCAAACTGATGCAGAGCAAAGGAAGAAACAACAATACTTAAAACAATTCTCATTCAATCCTTTACCAAAATCACTTCAATTTCTTTAAATTTCTTCATGGCTACAAAGCCCAACTCTTCAAAAATTAACTCTAAACCTTTATAAAACTCAAACCAGACCCTCATCCATCTTCAAAATCATCATTTTGACAAAAATAAACCAATTACATAGCTTATTCCCTTTAAGCAAAATTACAAAGGAATCAAAGCACTAAATTGGGTGTAACTTTCAAACCAGATTGAATCTGCAAAGACTAAATACATTTTTGAGTACCCATTTTTTCCATTAAAAACATATCTCATTTGTAGCTACACTTGTTTTGGAACACATGCTTGCTGTCCTAACTTATTTTTTGCTAATTAGGCTTAAATAGGCAAATATGCATGCAAACAGTTACCTATAACTTTCACAAATCAATGAATTAATCAAATCTCTCTAGTGATACTTTAGAGGACCTTCTTA
>VDFB02000212.1:60666-89325 GCA_007258455.2 Sequoia sempervirens
AGTTGAGGAGCTACAAGTGTCGATGTCATAGATCCCACCAATAATCTTAGTGGGGTGGTTTGTGATCTTGTGTCCCTTCTACCAAAAGATTTATAATGTGTTGAGTAATTCTTTGAAAAGGAGTTGCCTAAATAATGGTCTAGGATTTTTGGATAAGTGAATGACTATGTGCTTGTAGCCATTAGAGGGAGTGTTTCTTGGGAGATCTTCTAGCTTGGTTAGGGATTTTCTAGGAAAAATTTCTAACTTGCTTTATGGTCACTAAGGGAATTCTAATCTTTTAATAGTAATTGTGAATATTTGGAGGGAAAATTTTGGTTTCTATAGAATTTAGGGTAGTGGAGTATGAGTTATAGTGGGTGGTAGTTGAGTTATTAATGCCTTTTCCATTTTGCAATTTTTCTCCAAGTCATTTTATTTGATTTGATGGATCTCAAGAGTATTTTGGTGTTTTTAATTTTTTTTAGTCGAGGCTATGTTACAATATATCTTTGATGGTTTTAATTTTTTTATTCTAGTGGTAGATAATAATGCTTTATGTGTGTTCCATTAATGTATCTAGCTATAATTGAACCATCTAGTTCTTAGACTCTAAATACTCTAGTTTCATTAATGTGATGTATTTAAAATGGTCCTAATCATCAAACTTTTAATTTACTCTTATTTTTTTATTATTATTATATAACAACACTAGATCCCCTATTTGGAATGTCTTTAGTCTCAAGTTCCACTCATTCCATGCCCTCTGCCTTTGAAGTTTCAAATATTGGTTGTTGAACTGAAGGAAATAGAGCACTCCACCTTTTAGGAGATGGAAAACATAAAAGGGGAAAGGGATCCATCCAATTTCACTCTTAGTTCATTCAAGGAAACCCTAGAGGTCTCAACCTATTGATTCAATTGAGAAAATGGGTTTCTTTAAGGTCTCCTTCAGTGTGATCAAACACAACTAAGAAAAGTTTTAGAAAGAAGGAAATGTAAATGATATGCAAATATAACTATTAAGCTAGGAAATGAAACTTAAAATCATAATAATAAACTAGAGATACATAAAATAAGGATTGGAATCCTGAAATTATGAAATTTTATGTGAACTGAGACTCATATTCTAGGCTAGGTGATTTAGTTCTAGTTTAGGGTTTCAAGCTAAATCTAGAATCTACAATTGCTAAATCAAGATCTACAAGAAATGATTGAAAAGTGTTATGCTCAGACTCACATGCCCAAGGTGGTGATTTAGTCCCAATATTAGGGTTTGGATGAAACTCTAATGTCCTCTATCTTCTATTGCTTCTCTCCTATCCGGTCTCTGAGTTAGAAACTTTGAATTCTGATATGTAGGTGAATTTTTGTGAAGATGACAACTTCTTAACAACTTTGACAACTTTCTTCAATCTTGCAACTTAGTCATAAAAGGATCTTCAAGCCTTAAAACACCTAGAACTACAATCACACATGTAGAGAAGACAAAAATGTTGTTTTGTTAGTGGATAGGGGTTTTCCTAGGTCAAACCCTATTTTGGTAATCAAACCATGAAATGAAATGAAATAGAATGTAGGAATAATGAATGAACAAATATGCTATGTTGCAACTCACCAAACCCTTTAGAATGAAGGCTGTAGTCTTGTATGAAATGGCTAGCATGAATGTAGATCTTGAATCTTAATTGTATGTTCTAAATCTTGACATGAATTCTTGCTTGAATCATGAAAATCTACATCACAAATGTTAGCTCAAAAACAAACATGATGCATGATGGCCTTTCCATAATGCTTGAATCTTGAATATAGCTCCAAAATTCTTGATAATCAGCTCTAGAATGCTTTGGAATTCTCTTGATCTCATAAAATTTCTAGGATACTTGCTCATAAAAGTTAATAGGAGAAATGATGTGAAATAACCTTGTATTTATAATTGTATATGCCAAATTTCCTTAAAATTACAACACTACAAGTTGACATCAGATCTAGGAGACTAAATTATCACCAAGAATTGATTTCAAAATAGGTATAGGCTAATGCCAGATGGGGTGTATTAGTCCCAATAGCCAAAGCTTGGGACATAAATTTCAAGAAAATCTAAGTTCTATGCAAAATTCAAGATCAAGCCTCAAAACTTAGGTGGGACCTATACACCCAAGGTGGCGTATGAGTCCCAAATCACTAAATTTGGAACACAACCCAAAAAAATGAATTATGATTGGTTATTTATTGAATGTCAAGATTATCCTTAGGAAAATGCATTAAATAAGGCTTGTGGTTATAAAACAAGACCAAATAAGGCATAAAGAAGCACAATTTAAGTAGGGAGGGCCCAAACAAGTGTGAAAATGTAAAGGGATACATTTTCCTACAATACATATAACCCCCACTTTAGTGAGAGGAGGAACTTTCTTCAAACTCACACTAAAGTAGAAAAACTCACATCAAGAGGGGTCCAAATGTACCAATGCTAGTGATATAGGATGACAATGTTCAAGAGGGTTGCACAAGCCTCTAGGATCAAGATCTAATGGAAAACCAACATTTGCACAAAATAAAACACATGTGAATCATGTAAGGAGTAACAACAACAAGCATATGCCACCAAAGACATAAAGAAGAAAGAAAAAGAAAAAGAAGAGTGGATCAAGCCTCAATCATTTGTCCCTCACAATGTGGATTAGATCTAAGTTATTTTTCCAAAATGGTTTACAAGTGGAACATAATTTCCACTATGCAAACTAAATGCATGCTCACAAGGGCTAGTGGAACCTCATGTCATCCATTAGGTGAGCCCCTAATGAAACACATATGAGCGCGGCTGGTATGTGCTCACACAGACAAACAAGTGGCTATGGGAAAGTCATGCTTAAGTTCATCTCCCGTACGGTAACCATACCAAAGCTATACCTCCTGATAAATTTGATAAGGTGCCACACAACAAAAATAGCATGGTTCACAAGGCTCAAAAAATTCAACAACTTTGCACCATAACACTTGCCACATAGCTTGCATCACTATTCTCCATCTATTCACACACACGTTCTTATCATTCTTTTTCAACTATGTTCCACATACATACATATATATGGCTACATCTTCATACATCAATTAGGTCAACCTAATTGGATTTGAACATACATAATTCAAAGTGACTTGTCATCCCAATTCAAAAATATTTTTAACACACAAAACAAAACATATCAGACATAAATAAGGTTGGCTCAGACCTAATAAGGAACACTTTAAACATTCATAAGACAAGTAATTCTTAACCTTGTCAGCCAAAATAATGTTGAACTTCTACCATTTATATATCTCAATTGGATCAACCAAAGTTGCTAAAAGCTCATTCATAGTTGTAACTGACACTCCTGAGAAACACATAAAAAACTCATAGAACTATCTTTTACTGAGAGAATTTTTGGATCAAAATACTAGAACAATATAGATACATAGTTTACTTAGCTAGTTACCAAACAATGTTGGCACTAATGACAACAAACCCAGAGGTCTCCTTCATTATTCAAATAATCTCCCCTATTTTCATTGATGGCAACATGTGCCAAAAATGAAGCTTGCTTCAAAACTAAAATTATGCAACAATAATGTACTCAACTCATCTTTCATATATACAAAAATAAAGAATTGTTTTTGGAAAACAAGAGACCAAAACATACCAAAATCTAACATGTACCCTTCTCTATATAGAACCTTCTTCATACAAAACCTTCTCCCCCTTTGACATCAAGGACAAAGGATGGGGAAAGAGAAATCAAGAATTGGGGGCACCATTTAGCTCCTTGAGAATTGCTTCCTAAGTCAACTTTCCATCATCCTAGAATTATTTTTCTATGGTAAGATTTTTGTGCAATGATTCTAGTTTCGCTAGGCATTCTTCTCCTCCTTCTAGAGTGGACAAAATTAAGATCACCTTCTAATTTTTTCTACATCTATCAATGCACTTGATATAGATACATGTTTAGAAATTACCAAGTCTCCAAGCTGGCCAAACTACCTTATTGCATCTTTTTTTTGCCTCTATAGAATGAAAAATGTTTTATGAAGATCTATAATAGAAACCCAACTAATGTAGTTTCTATCATCTACAATCTTGTAATTTCTAGACATTGTCAAGCTGAGACTCTATTGAGTCCATTAAGTCCTTAATACCTTGAGTGACATCAAGCCACTTCATGAAGTAGACAAATAGCAACTGAGCTTCCTCATCATAGTCTCTTACTTCTTTCAAACTTTGCAAAGCTCTATCATGTGCAATTACACACTTATCTTGTAGAAACAACAATATTTTCTCTAGAAGACTTGACTCCACTTCTTTCATAGTCTGTACCTTGAGATTAGATGTGTATTCCTTGAAAGAATCAACTATAAGCTTTAAGTTCTCAATTGGTGCTAAAGAATTATCAGTTGTGACATCAGGAGTTGTCTCCTATAAAGCTCTAGTAGCTTCATTTATTAGTTAATTTCCTTTCTGATACAATTTGGTAGCTTCCTGTGTGACAAAGATGAGAAAAGTATCACTTAATTTTATTCTATCAATTGGTGCAATCTAGGTCAAATCTACATAACTCAGATGTGATGACAACTTAATTATCTGGGATGGAAGCACTGGCTAAAGTATTTTTTTCCCTTGATATAAGACCTTTGAGAGTTCTTCTGGATGATTCTCTGGTTGGTTTTGACAACTCAGAAACTTTGGGGTTTTCTCCTTTACTCTTCTCAACTGGAATAGCTTTCTTCTCCTCCTCTTTCTTCTTTTCTTCTTTTTTTCTTCTTCTTCTCCTTTTTTCCATTCCTGTTTCTTCTTCTTCTTCTTCTACTCCTTTTTCCTTTTCTTTTTCTTTTTCTCCTCCTTTTTCCTTTCCTTTTTCTTCTTCTTCTTCTCTAGAGGATTTTTCTTGTTTTTCTCTCCCTTTTATCCTCATCATCCTTCTCATCATTATTCTTTTTATCCTATCTTTCTTCACTTTCATCTTTATCTTCCTCATCCCTATTTCTGGTAGATTCATGATGTCCTTCTTGCTTATCACTGGTATGATCTCTATGTTGATCATCAGAATTTTTTTGGTTGTCACTTTTGTATCAATTGGAGGGGAAAGAGTCTCCAAAACACCATGTATATCACCAACATTTTCCAAGACTGTACTATCCATAACTTATGTGACATCATGTTTTTGTGCTTGATCTGTATGGGATGAAGAGCTAGCTCTTGCCCCATAACTCCTTTCCAATTTTCTAATTATGTCATGGGTTTCTTGTCATACCTTTTCCATACTCTCTTCCTCCTTATTCATTAGCATATGGACTCTCTTCTTGACTCTAAACATAGTAGAACGATTTTTTAGAAAATTGGTAGCTTCTATCTTAGGAAAAGAGGAACCATAAGAATTTAAGGCATCATTTCTCATCTTATCTTCAACATTTATAGCTTATTTCTTCTATGTACTAATTCTTTCCGAAAAAAATTAGTTACTTTTTTTTGTATAGCCTACATACTTACATTACAAATGACTATATACTAAATAAAGACATTAACGATTTTTTCCTTTCCTTCATCATTGACTTTATCAAACAACTTAGAAGTTGGAATGAGATCATTTTCAATCATATTATTTACTAAGGCTCCTAGATCTAGAGATGGTTGGTCACTTATCGAAGGAGAGCTAGGCATGTCCTCCATAGGATTAGATGAGCCTTCTTCATTCTTCTTCTTATGTACATGAATTTTGTAATTATCCTCTTCTTCCTCTATCTCTTCATCCATGGAGATATCAACTCTAGTTTTTTCTTCTTTATTGGAGGTACTACTCCTTTTATTTATTTTTAGTGGATGCTCTTGTTTCATGCCAAGATCTATTTCTTCCTTAATGACATCACTTAGATTTCTTTCCCTGTTAGCCTTTTTCTTTTTTCTTCTTCTTCCTCAAGTAGTAGATGGTGTAATAGGAGGTATGTACTTTCTTTTAGATGCCCAAGTATTGGGACTAGTAGGGGTAGCAACATCAATTGGTGCAAGGGGACTTTATTTTTCTTTCTTTCCCTTCTAAATAGTTCTGGAAGTAGAAACACTCAAGGTATGTGCAACACTGGAAGATAATCTTCCTGATTTCCTAGCTCCAAAGGAATGTTAAATTGATTTATCCTTTCTCTCATCAAGATCCTCCTTTAATTAATCTATATCATCCATAGTGAATGTATATCCTTGGAAGAATGATTCAACCTTCTTTTTTCTTTTAGATGTTGTAGCTTCTAAGTGCACTTCACTAGATTTTTCCACATATGTTCCATGTCAAGGTAGAGAGGGATCCCTAGGACTACTCAACAACATTTCAATGTACCTCATAGCCAGTTGTCCATCAAGTTCATATCCCATCTGCTCAATCAATATAATTTTGAGTTCAACTACCTCTATGATACATTCATCTCTAGTTACAAAAAAAGGTTATATCCTTTTGATATTTCTTTACTAGGCTCCTAAGAATCTGATCTCTTTCATACATCTCATTTTGGAACATGACAAAGAAAGTAGTTAGAGCATTGTTTTGTTCCATGAAATCTCCAGACTACATAAATGATCAAAAATTTGATGTGCAACTGACCTGTTGCGCTCCCATATTATGTTATTCCTTCCCAATATCTCCCTCAAGAAATAGAATAGTAGTAAAACCACTAATGTGAAAAATTTGAAGGAATGTTTATTTTCCTTAGTCATACTCAAGTTCTCCATAAGTTGCAGCCTAAGCAACTCACATAGATCAAAATCTTTCCCATTTACTACCATTTCAAATGCAATGTGAACTGTCATAGTAGATACAAAATTCCCTCAGTTAGTGAAGTAAATTTTTTGTGCAATCATGATAGAAACATACATGATGGAAAGATTTGTAATAGGCTTAGTAGTCAGAGCTCTTTCATCAAATGTAGCACTAGTCATCTTCTTTATTACATCATTATTCATAGCTTTTAGAACTAGAATGGATCTAGTATCGCATAAACTAGTTACAACTTGAATCACTTCCTTATTGATTACTCCTAGTACACATGTACACAAAAATATACCATGTACCCTATTGAGAGCCATCCTAAAAAATATTTCCTCCATCTCACTAGAAAAAAAATGGAAACTAGTTGCAAACATTCAGCTTCTTCTAAACTAGGTTTTCATATTCTAGCTTTAGTAGTAGATAATCTCATGTCAATTCACTATCCCATAGATCCCTAAGCTCTTGGTGATTAAATTACTTTATCTTCCCATGAATATATGTCCTAGTTCCTTTAGTGAGTAACACATTGCTCAGAATGTGTGAGAATGCACCCACGAGATCCATTTCATAAACATTCCAAGAATATCTTCTGAATTTGGGTCAAGGTCTCTCAGAGAATTCCACAATGGTAGGAGTGGCTATTTATCCTCAAAAAAATTGAATATGCTTAATAAAATTTTTCTTCAAATTAAAATCCACTAGGTTTAGATAATAAAAAATACCTTTTCAAGCTTTATTGATAACTAGGGTTTTGATGAAAAATACTCTGAATTTCCTTCAACTCTCTTCACCTCACTCTACTTCTTCCCAATTGTGTAAATTTGCTTTACCTCAACTTATTTTATTTCTTGATGACTTATAATTTTTTCCCTAATTCATATTTAATACATTCCAACCTTAAAAGCTGAAAAACATTTTATAAAGTACACTATAAACACAAAAGGTTTTGCAATTCTCTGGATCTACATATTTTCTACTAGATACTTCTTCAACATCTTCAGAATGACAACTTACCTCATATATCAAAGGATTTTTATATTTCTCTATAACTGCTTCCCATGAAGCCACTACTAGGTTTAGTTTTTAGAAGAGGCATCTACACCAGATGTAGGTACAAATGCATTTGACTCATCCTTTTTCTCAGTTTTTTCCTTTTTCCTCCAAATATTTTCCATTTCTTTTCTCACCTCAATAGGATCCTCTTTATTCATAGGTTTGTTCTTTTGTTTCAAATTAGATTTCTTTCCAATTTTGCTTCTACATAATTTTGAGATATGTCCTAGTTTGTTGCAGATTAGCACACAACATATCTTTGATCAAAATAATTTGTATTTATCCTTGATCTACACTAATTAAGATTATTTTTGAAGACATTTCATTTATAGTAGTAGCCTTAAAAATATTGAATCCTTCTACTAGCATTGAATCTATTCAACATTATATGGCCTCTACACTCAGTAGCTCTATGTCCAAACTTATTGCAAGTAAAGCATTGTCTAGCAAAGAATCCAACATTCAAATTCATTCTACTTCTACATTTTGTTGTCCTATGACCAAATTTATTGCATGAGAAACAAAAACCATTAAAAGATGGGTACCTTTGACCATTAGGTTGTTGAGTAGGAATCCTTCCAATATTGCTCTTCTTGTTCTTGATTGATTTATTATTTCCTTGAGTATTCCTTTGATTATCCATTTTGTTGAGAATTTTATTTTCTTTTGAACTTTGTCCTTCTTCAAGTCCTAGACCACCTTTGTCCTTATTAGGTTTCTAAAATTCAATCAACTCATCAAGCCTTGTAGAAATCATTTAAATTTTTTCTTCATGAGCTTTTGATTTTTCTAGATCAGATCATAGAGTTACCACTTCTTGTTCAACCTTTGTACATTCATCAATTTTATTCTAAATTTTATCTTTCTTACATTCTTAAACTCTTTTCTTTTCTTCCACTTGCACCTTCAATCTGTTAGTGTCTTCATCAACCTTTTTCAGTTGATCACTAACTTCTTTATGCCTTACTTTGAAATTTTTGCTTTGTTCTCTTAAATTTTTAATGCATTCATTTAATTCTTTCAAGATTCCTTTCAGAGCTTCTTTCTCATCTTCACTTTTGTCCAATTCTTCAAGGGTAGCATGTAGTTCCTCATATGCAGAGATTTCTTCCAAAGGAATAGGATAGTTTTTGTTAGGCGTGTATTCAAATTCTAGGACCTTCCTCAAGTTGCAAGACTTCTTTAGAGGAACCAAGATATAATACCAATTGTTGGATACACCAAATACTAAAAGGGGAGGGGGTGAACTAGTATTCTACTAAAACATTTAATTGCTAACCATCCAAATATTAACACATATCTAGATGCAATTGTAAACCAAAACATGAAAGGAATCATAACATCTCATAACACATTGACACTAGGATTTTTACATTGAAAACTTAGAATGGGAAAAACCATGGTGAGGATTAACTCACAATATATTATAACTGATTACAAGACATTACAGGGCTCACTACCAGGACACACTATCCTTGAAAGGCTCACAGCCTAAAGTGAATACAAAATGGCTTGCTACCAAGATACAAAGAGTATGGCTCACTACCAAAAGATGAATTGAAGAAGTACACCTTCAAAGTGATGAAATTAGTTTTAGTTAAGCTCTTGAAAACCAAAATCCTACTCTAGTTGTAGGTATTCAACAACTATCGACAAATTCACACCATAACACTTGTCACATAGCTCCCATCACTATTCTCCATCCATTCACACACACACACTTTCTTTACTTTTTCAAGTACATTCTACATACATACATAAATACAACTACATCTTCATACATCAATTAGGTCAGCCTAATTAGATGTGAACATACATAATTCAAAGTGACTTGTTAGCCCAATTCAAAAATATTTTTGGTTCACAAAACAAAACATATCAAACACAAATTAGGTCCGCCCTGACCTAATAAGGAACACTTTAAACATTCATAATACAAGCAGTTCTTACCCTTGTTGGCAAAAAGAATGTCAATTTTTTTCCATTTAGATATCTCATCTGAATCAACCAAAGTTGATGAAATCTCGAACGTCATAGCTATAACTGACATTCTTGAGAAACATATCAAAAACTCATAGAACTATCTTTTACTGAGAGAATTTCTAGATCAAAATACCAGATCATTATAGATACACAATTTACTTAGCTAGTTACCAAACAATGTTGGCATCAATGATAGCAAACCTAGAGGTATCCTTCTTCATTCTTCCAACAATCCCCACTTTAAAGAAATTGCTAAACACCACGTTGTGAGAAATTACTTTAAGTAGAAAATGATAAATGCTAACAATAAAGAGGATGTGAGAGCTTATTTGGAAAGCCCTATGCCAAGTCATATTTCCCAAATGAAATTGTGTCATGAAAAGGGGCTTACCCCAAAATTAAATCCCAACATCACATAAGCGATCCACAAATTTTGGGTTAGTATATCTTTTCTATAATGTTGTCACAGAGCTCAGAAACATCATCATTCCCCAAATACTCATGGAACAGGAAGAATGACACAAAGAGAAAAAATAAAGAAATTTATTTTGGGTGATTATGGAAGAGACCTAAATGTCTCGATGCCTTGTGTCATCCCCAAAAGGAAAACACAAGACAAAGAAAAGAATAAAGTAAAATATTTTGGGTCAACATCAAAGAGACTTAAATATATCGATGCCTTATGTCATCCCCAAAAGGAAAACACAAGACAAAGAAAAGAATAAAGGAAATTATTTTGGTTCAACATGGAAGAGACCTAAATTTCTTGACACCTTGCATCATCCCCAAAAGGAAAACATAAGACAAAAAAAAGGTTTATGGTATATAGAAGAATGTAGATACATATAGACAAATTCCACAAAGAGAGAGATACCTCAAATAGAATGGTATGGGGGATCACATTACACACATGATATCACATAAAGGAAACATGACAAAGAAAATAAAGAAAAGACTAGTAAGGCACATGTGAGTCAGCCTATTATCAAATTTTTTGCATCCAAATATTGTTCATTGTATACTAAAGGCAGACAACTAGCCAAAGGGACAACAAAAAGTTCCAAAATGAGGTTATCAACAAGTTAAACACTCTTTCTAGGAGAATTATCATTTAAGCTCATAGAAGAGGAGAATATTGAATTCAACTCATTATGCACTTCATCAATTTTAGTAATCTCATCATCATCATCAAGGTTAATCAAAAAGGGAGGTCAAATGATAATGAATAAAGAATGATTTACTTGTTGTGGTTGTGATATACGATCTTTTTGTTGTTGTGGAGAGGGAGACTCATCATATATTGCTTCAGTCAAGTTTGGATATTTATTTTCTTTGTTGTTCTCTTTGCTTAACCTTTTAGCAAGAGAAAAAAGGCTTCACCTACACTCTCTAGCATTTATGTTTCTTTTAGTATGATTTTCAATTTGTGTTTGTGTAGGAGCGGGTTTATCAACCATAGGTGTAACACCCCTCCTTTTTTGTGCTCTGTTGATCAGGCAATGTTTTCCTATGATATGCTTTGATCATGTTAGCATGTGAATTAATGATGCTTTATAATTTGATTATGTTAATGATGTTAGCTTCGTTAGTTAGTAATATTGTATTGGTGAAGGGGGCGTAACACATCACTCACATGTGAGCGCCCTGTGATTCCGCGATTTCCTCTTCACAGTGTGTTTTGACTATGTTATATGCATGTTCGACATTCGTGTGGTTGTAGGATGCAGGTACAGGACATTGACTCCACCTGGTTCCACAGGTCTGAGCATGTCCCTTGTTCGATGGAAATCGATTGGGAGATAGTAGCTAGGTTTTTCTATGTCAAGCCACCACCTTAGTCACAATGTACCATTAGGTTGTAGTCGGGTTGGTTGTTATGTTGCCTTGTCTCTGTATTCTTTATTTAAATTCAAGATTAAATGGCTTATGTTGCTTAACTGTTGATTAAATGCATTTGGTTGTAATACTAGGAAGGTTATTTGCTTTATTAATTAATTTAATTGAATTAATAAAATAAGTTAATCTGGGATTAGATTTATTTTATTGATTAATTAAATTAATTGTGTGAATTTATTAAATTCTTCCTTGAATTGAAAGTGTTAAAAGATTTAAATTAATTTATGTGGAAAGAAGGTTTTAAAATATATTGAATTCTAATTAGAAATTTGAAAGTTGTTTTAAGTTATTAAAATTCAAATGTTTTCAAATGCAATGACTTTGGGGTGGAAAAGATATTCTTTGAAATAGTTGACTAAATTGGGGAAAAGATATTTTGAGAAGATTGGGATTTGAATTGAAATTTGATTTGAATTTGAGTTACAATCTAATTTGAATTTGAGTTAGAATTGAATTTGGAATTGATTTTGAATTTGAGTTGAATTTGAGAATTTTGAAAAAATGAATATATTTTCATTTGGGGGTTTTTTTATTTTGGGGGGTCTGTGATTTTGGAATGGAGAATTGGGTTTTGCAAAAAAATGAGAAGAGGGCTTTTGGACTTTTGAATGGAATCTTGGTGGAGAGATGGAGGTCTTGGGAGGAGATTGGAAAATGATGGAAACAACAAAGGATCCCACACCAAGTTGTTCTTCACGCTTTTGAATCAAGTTTATTCTTGTTTTGTGTTTGAAGTTTTGAAAATTTTGTTCAAATCTAAATGGAAGGATAGAAAACATTCTGAAACCCTTTTTGGATCATGGAAAATAGAACAAGAAATAAATCAAACAACATAGATTTCAACAATGAAAATGAAATACAAGAAGAACACAAGATCTTGCAAAATCTCTCTTTGAAATTGAAAAATTTGAGAAATATGTGCTCATGAATCTGTGATTAAACATTTTCTTTGTTCTTTATATTTGTGGAATGAAGTTTCTCAATTTGATCTAGTTTTGGAATCAATTTATATATAAATATGCATTTGTTTTATGTTTTTTTTATACTCTAGTTTTTAAAGAAAAAATGCAGAGCAGGGGGTTTATCTTATGCATTTTTTTCGTGTTTTTTTAATTGGCAGATAAAAAAATAAAATAAAAATAATTTTTTTTGGGGTTTTGTTGGGGGCCCGGCCATGGCTGCCACGGCCACCAAGGGGAGGTCACTGCCATTGGTAGCGGCGTCCCACGTGGGGGCAACCGCCTCCCATAGGGAGGTCAGGTGGCGCCTCCCCCGTGGGAGCCCGCCAGCGTGGCCCTTCTTTTGTTTATTTTTTATTTTTTAATTTAATTTAATTTTTTTATTTGTATTTTATTTATATTATATTAATATAATATGTATATTATAATATATATAATATTTATATTATATATATATAATATATAAATATATAATATGATATTTTGTTAATGTTGTTCTATATTTTGAATAATATGGGTTTATTTAAAAAGATGGTATTGGAAATTTATCAAATGATATAATGGATATGTTATAAAGAGATAAATATATTTAAGAAATAAATATATATATATTCAACATATATATTTATAATTAAATATGCAATTTTCAATATGATTATTTTATTACATTGATGTGAAAATGGGTGTTAGAATGAAATGATTATTTAAAAGAATGCTTGGGTCGTCATGATTAAATGGAGATTTTATGTTTCTTTTAATGAGTGCAATGGATTTTAGAAATTAAATTGATTATTTAAAGTTTGCTTGATCATTATAAATAAATTGAGAAAACGGAATTAACTTGTTAGTTTTAATATTCCTTAAGTTGCCAATAAAATTTGATTGACCCTTGATTATGCACCATTAATGTTAAATATTTAATTTATTACTTGCACTATGCATTTGTTTTAATTGGATTTAGAATATCCTAACGATAGGTTATTGAATTACCTGAAATGCTTCCGAGGAGTTCATTCTGCATTGTGTTAATTAATATCGTTGTTTTTAAATTGGTCAAATTAGGTGTAATTTGTATTTCATTTGAAAGTTAAAGCATTTATATAAATGTAACTATTAGGAATTGAAATTCCTTGAATAATATTTATTCTTATCAAGTTGAATAAATAATAATATGTTAGTATTATAAAACACGTGAAAACTAATTAACTTAATTGTGTTTGAGTTGGAAGGTGTATGCAAGTTTTGATTTTTGAAGTAGTGTTATTGTACTTTAAAAATTTAGGGTTAGTGCAATGATTAAATATTTGTTAAGGGTCAGAGTTGTAATCGAAATAAATATGGTTAATGTGTTTACGACTTCTTTTTGATTTGATGAAATCTTGAGGTTCTTGTAAAGGATTTGTTGAATGCCAGGATTATGTTCATAGTTAAGATTTACGGATTGAAATTAGAGCAAAATTTGATTATACTAAATATATGTAAGGAAAAAGGGGTTAATTTATTACGATGGTTTAGAATGGGTAGAATGTTATTCAAAAGATCTTTTATTCTATTGCCTTATATGGTGAATAGGGAATGATGTTTGTTTTTAGATTACAAGGAATAGATAAGGGTCATGGCAGTTATACTGTTTAGAACTTCTATGTATCATTAATAGATTAAATTTATGATGTATATATGTACTTTGGTTTCCGTTTTATGAGAAAACTTATTTTCCAAAATTTATCTTTAGTTATTTAAAGAACATGTGTATATATGATTGTTGGTTTAAGTGATTTCTTGTTGGTATTGTATGGGAAATATTGTTATGGTTGTAAAGTTATGAGTGTGCTTTGGTTGTGTTGGGTTTTGTTCCTATAGGCTAGGAACTCTTTGATTGAGTTGTTAATTCGTATTGGAGTTGTTTGATTATGTAAGTCTTCCAGTTGTGTTTTCTTGAGATGATGTTATGCCTCTTGTGATTTGTTATTGTCTACCTTGGGTGGTGCGTGAGATATGCTTCAGTGGGAACCTGGTTCTTTAAACGGGTTGTGTCACCTTGTGATTAAAGGTTGAGTCGTGTTTCAGTTCATAATGTGGGTTATCATTATGTTAGTCAACCTTGTATTAGCCTTGGGTAGTGCACGCTTTTTTTTTAGTTATTGACATCCGTAGTGATGTGTTACCTTTTGAGGTGTTTGGACTATTTGTGATAAGTGTTAGTGCATTGTTTACCTTTGGCAAGTGGTTGAGTTATGTGTTGTCGATAGGGGAGTGGCTTTCAAATGAGCGGCAGGCCCAAAGTGGTTCCAGGATAACTCGTGTGGGAGTCAGTTAATTAAGTGAAAATTAAAATAACTTACTAGGGAGAGAGTAGCATTGAACATTAATAAGATAATTTAGCCTCGCTCTTTGGCTCAAGGGCTTGTACGAGACTTGGGATGAGTCGGGAAGGCCTGGAATGGCAAGATTGTTATCTTGTCTTCTCGAAAGATAACTAATTCCACTCTGGTGTGCATATGGCGCCGGGTTCGTGAGAGGTTACTAGGATATCCCTAGAAGGGGGCTAAGACCTAGGAAGAACACCATTGGATAACCAATGCAGCCTTTGCAATGACACTCCTATGACAGCAGTCGGTATGGTGTTGTACCGTTGGTTTATTTTGTATAGTGATAGTACTTGATTTTGTACTCTAGAAGCATTGTAACCATTGTGTTAAGTGATGTGGGTTTTGTCCTTGATTCAGTTCAGTTTATGTGTTAGCTTGTGTCTAGTGGTAGATGGTCTTGTCTAAGAAATCCTTGTTACTATCTCCTAGCACGGGGGCTGAGCCTTTTGGTTTCACTTGGTTGGGTGGAACGTGCACCTTCCTCTGTTGGTTTTTTCTCTTGCTCGTGTGGACGAGAATTTCATGTTGGAGAGTGCGTTGGATCTAGATGTTATTCTAGCTTCATTCTTTTTAGTTGATCTTTATTATTTTACCCCTCATTTGTTATTGAGGTGGAATTTGTAAATTGTAATCATGATTATTGGAGTTACCTCATTCGGGGAATAAGTGTTGTAATCATATTGTTTTAAAGTTGTTAATTGGAATCTTGAGGTATTTATTATCCTTGTTGTAATTTATTTTGTATGGGATGTATGTAATCTTAATTCTGTAAGTGATTAATGTTTTGGTTTCTTTTGATGTTAATTGTTGTTTGGGTTTTAAAGTAATCTTTGTCTCATGGCCTTAGAGGTTGTTGGCAATATGTATTTATCTTACATGTTATTTATAAAAAAAAATTGGTACGTTTATGTAGTGAATTGCAACTTCCTCTAGGGTTGCGTGGCGGGGCGTTATAATAGGTCTTTTTTCTTTCCTAAGTAGAGGAACTGAAGGGACCATAGGAGTCTATTCAACTAATTTATCTTTAGGTTTGTAAACTTGTTTTATCTTAGGACATGTGAAGGAATTGTTTTGGTTGTCTCTTAGTCATTTTTAGGAGATAGACAAAGGATCCATCTTAGGTTGGTCTTGGTTATTTGGAAGGTCTTTTGGTTCAATCATAGTTTTGACAAGGATATGAGTCTCAATCATGGGTTGAGGAATGTTTCTAAGGGATATTTTTTCTATGCACTTCACCTTAAACTTTTGATAGGATTTGAAAAAGAAGACCTAACAAGGATTAGTAGGTTCCATAGGTTTGGGCCAAAATAACTTCAATGAGAAATTCCAATAGGTAGACACAAGATTAAAGCTACTATGGTGCATAATAAAGATTTCATTATCAAACAAAAACTTTAAACATTTATGTATGACTGATTGGATGAATTCCAAGGAGCATAGCCATGGATAACCAAGCTTCACGTGAAATTGATCCAATGTTGGGATGATGGAGAATGGGACATCTAATTTTTTTGGTCTAATTTTTAGTGGAAGGGTGATCGATCCCATTATAGGGTAGGTAAAACCATTATGCATTTTTATCCATGCTTTCAGTTTATCATATATTTCTTTGATAGAGTTCATGCACAAGTAAGAATTATTCAATGATCACAATCTCTCCATAGATGAGATCAATTGATATCCCATTCATGGGCTTGTCATTGATTCAAACAACTATGTAAAGAGGATCATAAGGTGCATTTCTAATTATATCTTTAAATGAGAAAGAAATGTCAAGAGGTATTTTAGTTTGTCCCTTACGAGGATTTCTTTTGATCAATGCAACCATATCATTCATAGGACATTGTTCATCATTATCCATATGACCTTGTTCAATAGTATCCATGTTGTCATCATCCATGTCAACATTCATAACATCATTCTTCTTAGTTTCATTAGCGTTGACAAATGAAATGTTATGATTCAGCATAGGGTTGATAAAGATTTGTAATTTTTGGTTAGGTAGAGCAACAAACTTATTTCCTTGATCATTAACACCTCCAATTTGAAGTTGACTAGAATCAATGAGGTCTTCCATAATATGTTTAAGATGCTTACAGTGTTTTATATCACTTCCATTTTATCAATGATAATGAAAATAGGAATTTTATATAAAGTTTGGAGGTAAAGGCTTATTATGATCAAGAGTTTTAACGAGAGGTAAGGAGATCATTTTATATTCTAGAAGTTGTAACATTGTGTTATGGAGAGTATCAAGTAAGGGGTTAAATTTTCTGGCCAGATCCCCAAATGTAAAAGGACTTGTCCTCTTTATAGCACCCACTTGGGTATGAACATGTTGAGTTGGTTGAGGGGGATTTTGTGGCTCTCAATTATTTTTGGTTTTTCCTTGATGTCAAAAGTGGTTTGATGAAATGAATGTGATGATATGCTTGGTGGATGTTGACAAGGTGCATTCTTAGCTTGTTTTGATACATGATGATTACAGTTTATTTACATGGTCTTTACACATGGTTCATGGCATGCAATTACAAGTTTCATATTTCCATGCTTTAGTTTTTGATACATATTGGTTACTAATATTGTTATCATTTTTAACAGGGTGCTACAAGTTAGATTTATCCTTTTCATGATTTCAAATCACAAATCAGGTATATGGTTGTTTATGTTTGACATGGTATACATGATGACATTTTCTTATTGAACAAGTATATTAGACACTATGCACAATGACTTACACATACTGGCAGATACATTTGAGGTATACATTGTTTATACATTGATGCATTTTTCTTGATTTGACAGATCAAATGATATATTAGTGGCACATCTTATGTTTGCACAAAACATACAAGTTATGACATTGTTTCATTGTGGCCAATCACTTTTTAAAGTGATCTGGTATTGAGCAACATTATTATTGTTTGACATTTGATCGCATTGCATCGATGTTTGGTATGGTTATAAGGATCTTGGTTTATTGTTGACTTCCATTGGCATGTACATTGGGAAAGTTGCTTACACCATGTTTTACTTAGTCAGTATAATATTAAGGATCAATATTGTTGATTAATGTTTTGAGTCTAATGTTTATATTGAGCCATATGAGACTCAATGCACATGTGACTTCACTTCATTTATTAGTGACTTGGCATTGGAAATGAATGGTTAGTTATGATGTGGAATGATTTTGTCATCATATGTGGTGAAGACTTTTCATCGGTTTCAAAATCATAATAATGGTTTATTAACTATTTTGTTTTGATTTTTTTTGGACTTCAAAACATCATTATGATTGCTAAAGTCTTAGATAGACTTGAAAGAAATAAATTTAGGGAAAAAGACATTATGTTGATTCTTTTTGCAAAGAATAGGGTTTTGAACCCTAGCCACCATGGATGATTTGCTCAGCAACAATGCAACTCTTGAAGCTCTCATAGCTAACACTAAGATAATATGATAAGTGCAATGGCAATAAGAATGGTTTTCTAGTTTGACAACTATCAATGGTTAAGAGCTTGAATGTAGAATTTAGTAAAAGGAGATTCGATGGTATCTTTCCAGCTAGGTCATTATGAACTCCTTGATAGGTCATCATGTTTTTTCATTCAATTTTTTCCACCATGACCAGGTATTGAAAACTCTATGGTTTTGTGGTTTTTATTAAAAAAATTTGGATTATTTTGTTTGGGCATCTTAAGAGTTAAGTATTATTGATTTTAGTTTAAAAACACATTAGGGTTTTTGGAATCTCATCTTGAAATGCAATAGAATATATTGTTTTTGTTGAGGTTTTAATAAAGTTTGTTAAGAGAGATTATTTAGGGTTTCTCATTCAAACCCTAACCTGAGTTGATTTACATTTATTCAAACTACATATAGAGACTATTGTTTGCAGGGTCTTTAAAAAATGATCTTCAAGCATTTTCATGTGGAACTGGAAAGAGGAATATGATGTTTTCAGACATTTGATACAAAAGATATATTATATTGAAAATATTTGTTGTGATTTTTAGATTATTAAATTTCTTGAAAATGTTGTCATTTTCACGCAACATTCTTCAATGTGCTTAATGAGGATATTCATATTCTTCTACTAACAGTCTGGAACTGCAAGTTGCAGTTCTAGAGTAATGATAGAACACTATCATTATTATTATGCATTGTAATGGAGTTGGTGCTCCTGTATATTCTGGGGTTGGTGCTCATGTAACTTGTGAAGTTGGTGCTACTATATTTTGTGGAATTGGTGCTCATGTATTTTTTGGAGTTGTTGCTCCTGAATGTGAATGAGTTGGTGCTCTAAGTGAATAAAGGAAATATTTTTCAAGTGGTATTTTACTCCCCAAGGGGGGTTTTCCACTCAGGAAAAAATTTGGTGTTATGTGATGTTTCTATGTGTGAATGGTTTATTTGTTTGATTACAATATTGTCATTAGTTGTGTAAAAAGTTGTTGATGCCAGTCATTCATTTCTTCCATTCTTTAAATCAAAGCATCTTGCATAAAAGGTTTAGTTATAAGCTCTAATATATGTGTAAAGTTTATCAAGCTAGTCTTAGTTAATAAAATGTTTATCTGATTTGTAATGCATATAATATTGTTTGAGTTCAAGTGAAGTTTGTTCTTCAATAGCTATTGATATTCTAGTTTAAAAGTTTGTGACTTTCTTGAATCACTGATTCACCCCCCCCTCTCAGTGATTCTATCTTCCAACAAGATTTAGTTGAAGAAATCCTTTATTTTATTTTCTAAAAGGTTGGTAATTGTTTTGATCCATAGATTCATACTTCTCAGGATGACTATAGGTGGGTTTTTCTTCATGACTACTAATTGAGTATTGATAATCATGAATGGAAATACACAAGTGTACAAAGGAATAAAACTTTAATATGCCAATCATATCTTGTATCTTAGTTTTCAAGTTATCAATGAAAATTCATTGAAGGAGACGATCAAGAATCTTTACATTCATTTGGAATAAAGCAATTGGTAGCATGAAATAAAGTCAGCAACCTTTTCATCATCCTTTTTCTTACATATCATCAAATCAGCTAATGTCATCTTAGGAGTCATGTGCACAAGTGGAAATGGTTAATAAAGTGCTAAAAAAGTTCATTGAATGAATAAATTGAGTTATTCAATAATGAGGAAAACTAGTCTAAAGAAATATCTTTCAAGGACCTAGGGAAAATCTTAGCCAAGAGCTTATCTTCAAGGATAAAATCACTGCATAAGGTGGTATAAGTAGAAACATAGTTATAAGGATCTCATTTCCCTCCATATTTCTCAAACCTAGGAATCTCTATACCTTGTGGTAGTGACATTCTTAATTGAAAGGTGGAAAATTTGTTTTGCTTTCCTTTTAGGGTTTAGGACCTCGAAGGAAAATTTTCACTAACTTTCACTCAAGAACAAACCCTTGAGATCTTAATGCACAAGGGAAAGAGATCTTGCAAGAGTGTCACTCTAGGGGATAAATGAAAACTATTAAGTGATTCTCCACTAAGTAAGAACTTTGAAAAGATAATGAAATGCAACATGAAATGAAAAACCCTAATTGAATGCAATGCACTACAAAATGACCTATAAATATGAATGAAACAACATAAAAAACTATAGAAGGGAATGTGTGCACTTGGAAATATAGAAATAACTTGATGGAGGTCTAGAACACTAGAAATTATTCTTTTAATGCTTAGTGGGACTTATTTGCCAAGCTATGTGAATTAGTCTAGTTTATGGAAAATCATGCAAGAACAAGAATCTTCCAAATGGGTATCTGAATCTACAAAAATCTAAAATTTAATTGAAACTGGGACTCATTTGTTAGAAGTGGTGAATCAACCCAGTTGGGATTTTCTAAAGCTTCAAAGGGTAATCCTGCTCTTCTTTTTCTACTATGTCCTTCCTGAGTGATTTAAGGATTCAAAACCCTATAGGCCTTCTCCAAGGCTTGATGACAACTTTGACAACTTTGAATGATTCAAAAAAATTTCTCCAATCTTGCTCCTTAGAAAATTCGCAACCTAGACCTACAAATCACACACAAAGGAGAGGGGAAATTTTTGTTGGGTTAGTGGATAGGGTGTTCCTTGGTCAAACCCTATTTTGGAAATCAATCCCTAAAATGAAATCAAATAAGAATAGAGAATGATGAATGAAAAAATGAAAATGTTGCAACTCACCAAACCATTGCAATAAAGTGCAGAAATTATGCTTGAGATGGTTGCAATGGATGTGGATCTTGACTCTTGTTTGAATGATGTTTATCTTGAATGAAATGCTTGCTTGAATCTCAAAACCCTACATCACAATTGTTAGCACAATAACAAACATGATGCATGAAATCCTTGATATGATGATTGTTACTTGAATGTTGCTCTAAAATGATTGATAATCTTCTCTTCAATGCTCTTGGAAACACTTGAATGTGCTTGTGAACTCAATTTTGCTAAATGAATGCTTGGGTTGAAAATGAGTGAAAGAAACATGTATTTATACTTAATTATGCAAGAATTCTCGAAATTACACCACTACAAGTTGACATCGGATCTAGGAGGATAAAATCCCATCAAAAATTTGAATTAATTTAAATTTTGGGCCACATGGGACTCATTCACCCAAGGTGGCAAATGAGTCCCACCAGGCTTTATTTTTGGGACCAAATTTTAAAAATACCTAGAAATGTGTGAAATTAGGTTTGGGACCAAAGGATCTAGGTGGAACCCATTCACCCAAGGTGGTGAACGAGTCCCAGATCACTAAAATTGGGCCATTCAAACCTAAAATACCTCAAATATGATTGGCTAGTGATTGGTGTCAAGATTATCCTTGAAAAGATGCATTAAATGAGGCTTGTGGATGCAAAAAAGGGCCAATTTAAGCATAAGAAAGCCCAATTATTAATGACAATCCTAGAAAAGTGTGAAAATGTGTTACAACACTTAAAATAAGGCAAGATTAAGATTTATTTTGATTAAAAAGAGGTTTATTAGGAGTAGTTAATTAATTAGACCTAAGAAAAGTGTTAATGTGAGTTACAACACTTCACAACACTTTAGCAAGGTACCATTTAAATCCATTAGTTAACAAGGGCCCAAGAAATAATGTGAATGTGTGAACCACATTACAACACTAAATTAAGCCAACATTAAGCTCAATTCAACAAGGAGGGCCCAAACAAGTGTGAAATTGTCCCCAACAACATTTTTTGACACTACATTTAGCCTTGACTTTAGTGAGAGGATGAACTTGCTTCAAACTCACACTAAATTAGGAAAACACACATCAAGATGGTCCAAGTCCACCAATTTTGGTAAGATGGGATGACAACAATCAAGAGGGGTGATCAATCCCCGAAGATCAATATCTTAAGGAAAACCTACATAGACACAAAAGAACACACATGAGAATGATATAAAGAGAAACAACAAATCACAAGCATACACTTTCTAAGATAGAAAAGATAAAAGATAAAAATATAAATGAGATTCAAACCAAGGTTTGATCATTTTTCCATCACAATGTGGATCAGATCTAGGTTGTTTGTCCAAAAAATGCATATTCACTCTGAGGCAATGGAACTCCTGGCTATCTATTGTGTGAGAAGTCCTAGAAGATGAGACACATACACTCATGGATAATATGCACTCACACACACATGCAAGTGGCTATGAGGAAAGTAATGCCTTGGTTGGGATATCCACTCAAACCATACCAAAGTTATACTCCTTGATAACTTTAATAAGGAGCCACAAAAATTATTTTTGAGCTTCATGAGATAAGAAAAACTTCGTATGCTTGGAGCTCATGAACAAACAAGATGGATCCACAAGCATGCAAGCTTTGTTATGAAAGGTGAACATATAACTAAAAATGTAGAATGAAAAATGAGGAATGTTCAAAGGAGTATTGCTTAGTTCATGTGAGGTCTTAACTTAGGGAACATTGTGTCTAATGTCTCCAAGAGAGGACTAATCAAAGAATAAAAGATTCACAACTTCGGAGATGTAGTGTGTCACATCAAGCTACCAATAGGAATATAATATGCTAAGAGATATCATGCTCTTCAAAGAAATCACACACAATGCCATCCACAAAGTGATAAACACATCATATAAAGTAAGAAAATGACACCATGAACCATGAAAAAGAAAAATGCAAAAGAATAATGCCAAATTTTGCCCCAATATTAAAGAAATTGTTAAACACCATGTTGTGAGCAATTACTTTAAAGTATCAAATGATAAATTCCAACAAAGAAAAAGACATGAGAGCCAACTTGGAAAGCCCTATGCCAACTCATATGTTTCCAAGTAAAGCCACGTCATGTAAGTGAAACAGAAAAGAGATGGGTTGCCCCCAAAATGAAAATGCTAAACACATAAGGGATCTATGGATTTTGGGTCAGTATGTTCTTGCTACAATATTTTTAGAGAGCTCAGAACTATCATCATTCCCCAAATACACATAGAACTGGAAGAATGACACAAAAAGAGTGAAAACAAAGAAAAAACTTTCAAGTCAACATGGAAGGGACATGAATGTATCAAAGCCTTGTGTCATCCCCAAAAGGAAAAAATGAGAGAAATAAAATATAAAAGTTAAAAGAATAAGACTTTTTAGTAAACACATGGAAGAGACATAGGTTTCTTGATGCCTTGCGTCAGCCCCAAAAGGAAAACACAAGACAAAGAAATAATAAAAGAAAAAATAAAAAATACTTTTGGTCAACATGGAAGAGACATGGGTGTCTCGACACCTTGTGTCATCCCCAAAAGGAAAACACAAGAAAAAGAAAAGATAAAAGGAAAAAATAAAAAGATTGACAACATAGAGAAGAATAAAGGTACAAATAGAGGAACATCACCAAGAGAGAGAGAATATCAAATAGAATGTCATGGGGGATCACATCACACACATGCTACCACACAAAAGAAAATGAAAAATGTAAAAGGATAGTAAGGCACATGTGAGTCAACCTAAAGTAGGTTGTCTGCATCCTAATCTTAATCTGTATAAGTGGAAGGAAAACAACAAACCTAAGGGACAACAAAAAATTCATTACTAGGACAAGGCTATCTACCTCTCGCACCCATTGAGTGTGAGACAAGAATGAGCCTAGGTAGGTGATGGGAAAGGTCATGTAATAGTGATAATAGAATGTTCTACAACTATTACATGACAAGGGGTGAAAAAGGATATGTTATGCAATCACTCGATGACACTCATTGCCTTCAAAGTGAAAGTTGTTTAATACTAATTTGAATGTATGAAACTCATTATTACTATGTTCAAGAGTTATGTGGTATCGATAATGTGGAAATTTTGCATCTTTAGGATATATTATGAGTCTATTTTTCATTGGTGGTAATGTTATTAGTTCTTTGTTCAAAAGTAATTATAGTTTCCTCTCATCTTCAGGTGGTGGACAGGGGAACCTTAGTTTTTGTAGTTTGTAGGGTCTCTTTCATTTACTAGATTCACCAATTTCTTTAGTTGAAGGTTGAGGAGGGGGCCCTAAGTTGATCCTATCATCCTTGTTATTTTTATGAGGAATTGGTTGTTCTTTAGGAAGAAGGACATTCATATCAGGAGGAGAATATAAGACTACTGTACCATCACTAAGAATCCTTAGGTATTATTTAGGAGAACTTTTTTTGAGATGAGGATCTTGATATCCTAACCCATTTTTGTTTTCATCAATTGGTATTTTCTCTAAGATTTGATGAATCTCATGTTCACTTGTTGTATCACATCCTTGTTTACTCAAGATTGTGAATCCTTTTCCATATGTTTCTTCTAGATTGATGGGAGTGTTTGTTACTTTGTTATCATAAAATGGTTGGGTTTTTTCTTGTTTAGAGGAACTATGTTCACCTATTGTAGGGAACTTAGGTTTAACTTTTGCTTCAATTTCAGGATGTAAGTAACCAAACATCTCAAGAGGTGGTATTGTAGGGGGTTTTGGTTGTTTCATTGATGGATAAAAATGAGGCATTAGATTTAAGGTTGTTAAGAAAAGCATTTAGGAACTTATTCATGCTATCATCATCTTCTCCAATGATGTCAACATCATGAGGAGGACATGCATTAGGATTTGATGTAGCATGAGTCAATTAAATTTCATTCTAGTGTCATTTCCAAATGTGCAACTTGACACATCAACTAAGGATTTCAAGGACATTCGTAATTTTAAAAAGAACATATCCATGATGCTAATTTTATATTCTAAGCTATGAAACAATGTGAAATGAAATGCTCTAGATGCAATGTTGAATTTAAGAAATGCACAAGATGAATGAATTTAAACTAGATACAAGGAATTGAGTGAAATAGAAGATTTGTAAATTGAAATAGAAAGAGAATAACAACAACAAAAAAACTTAGAAATAGTATTTTGAATGCCAAAAAATGTAGTGCAAAATATTCAGAGGGGTTGATTCATCGAAGGTGATGAATGAGTCCAAGTAGGGACTTTTTTCAAAAATTTCAGAAATTTTTAATTGAATTTTATGCTTTTAATGTTTTATGATATGTATCTTGGATGCAAATGCATATTTTGTTTGATTTTTGCAAAAATTCAAGCTATATGATCTTTCACTAATGAAAAAATTGAAACCCTATAATGCAAATTAACTAATGGAAACCTTGATGCAAAGTTAATACAAGCCAAATCTAGGATGATGATTCACTCCAAATAATAATTATGATGTTCTAAATGTAGGTTAACCAAAATGAAAGGTGGAATTTTTTTTTTTGCTTTCCTTTTATGGTTTAGAACCTAGAAGGACAATTTTCACTTTCACTCAAGAACAAACCCTTGAGATTTAAATGCAAAAGGGAAAGAGATCTTGCAAGAGTGTTGTTATAGGGGTTGAATACAAGCTATTAAGGCATTCACCACCAAGGAAGAACTTGGAAAAGATAATGAACTACAAGATGAAATTCAAAACCCTAAATGAATGTAATGCACTACAAAATGACCTATAAATATGAATGAAATAGCATAGAAAACTACATAAAGGAATGTGTGCACCTAGAAATCTAGAAATGAATTGATGGAGGTCTGGAATACTATAAATTATATTTTTAATGTTGAGTGTGACTCATTCTACAAGCTGGGTGAATAAGTCCAATTTCTAGAAAATTGTGTAGGAACAAGAATCTACCAAATGGGTATCTGAATATGAAAAAAAATTGAAATTTTATTGGAATTGGGACTCATTCACAAGAAGTGGTGAATCAGTCAAGTTGGGATTTTTTTAAGCTTCAAAGGTTGATCCTCCTCTTCTCTATCTTCTATGTCCTTCTTGGGTGATTTATAGATTTGAAACCCTGATTTTTTATTTGTAGATCTTCTCTAAGGTTGATGACAAATTTTCTCCAATCTTTCTCCTTAGAAATTTTGTAGCCTAGGCTTGAAAATCACACACAAAGGAGAGGGAAAATTATTGTTGGCTTAGTGGATGGGGAATTTACTTGGTCAAACCCTATTTTGGAAATCAATCCTCAAAATAAAATCAAATAGGAATAGAGAATGATGAATGAACAAATCACAATGTTACAACTCACCAAACCCTTACAGTAAAGTGATGCAATTATGCTTGAGATGGTTGCAATGGATGTGGATCTTGCTTCTTTCTTGAATGATGCTTATCTTGACTTAAATTCTTGCTTGAATCTCAAAACCCTATAATAACAAACATGATGTATGAAGACATGATGATTGATGCTTAATGTTGCTCTAAAATGCTTGATAATCTGCTATTGAATGCTCCTGAAAAAACTTGAATGCTCTTGTGAACTCAACTTTGCTATATGAATGCTCATTCAACTTGTTGGGTGTTCTCTTGAATGTTGGTTTGAAAATGAGTGAAAGAAACTTGTATTTATACTTAATTATGCAATAATTCCTAAAATTACAACACTAGAAGTTGACATGAGATCTAGAGGATAAAATCCCACCATAAATTTGAATTAATTTTTATTTTGGGCTACAAGAGACTCATTTTCCCAATGTGGTGAATGAGTCTCACCAAGCTTGATTTTTGGGACCAATTTTAAAAATGCCTAGAAATGTGTGAAATTAGGTTTGAGACCAAAAGATCTAGGTGGGACTCATTCTGCCAAGGTTGTGAATGAGTCCCAAATCACTAAAGCTAGGCCATTCAAACATGAAACACCCAAATTATGATTGGCTAATGATTGGTGTCAGGATTATCCTTGAAAATATTTATTAAATACAACTTGTGGATGCAAAATAGGGTCAGGGTGATCCCACAATAGTGGTTTACAATTTTTGGCCAAACTAGACAATGCTTTTATTTTTTAACTAAATCTTCACATTCGAGCACCTATAGCGGTTAAACCATGAGGAATTTGAAGATGATGCAAAATAGAGTCTTGTCACATTTTTTCTATAGATTCTAAAAATATTTTTTTTCAAAATTTTTGGAATGATATTGCACTTCTTTTTCCATCTCCCACGAAAATTGGTTTTTTTCAAAAAAAAACATTTTTAACAAGTGACGCACACCGTATAACGCATAACTTTTTTTCCTTGAAAGATAAAATTCTAATTCTTTTGAATTTAGATTTGCAACTCTAATATCTAGTGCTTCCACTTGGTTAGATAGTTTTTTATTGAATATTTTTTCTTTAATCAAGTTTCAAAGTCAAATCAATTACAATTCAGACATAATGCGACCGTATAACACAACTTTTACTATATGTATTGAATTTTATTTTATATTTTTTGTTGGATCAAGGACTCAAATATCTAGTGCACTCATATTTTTTTAAACTTTTTTTTGATAATCTTCTATTTTTCCACATGTACAAAATAGAGAGTTTTGTTTTATGTGATAAACCTATATTGAATAAAACTTAAAAAATAAATAGATAATATAATCAAAACATATTAAAATTATATTCATTGGATAGCTCATTTTGAGGGAAACCTTATACCAGTTGGTTTTTAGATATCTCCTCCATTTTCATTCTCAAATTGAGCTTCGAAGTGCAAATTCTGAGCAATTTTTGTGCCTAAGAGGATGTGGGTGAAAATAAGTGGGTTCGGTCGAACAAAAAAATAATGTTTGGTCGAATGGGGGTTCGACCGAACCCATTTAACATACAATAAAAAAATAGATTTGAATGGGGTTCAGTTGAACCCCCTCTATTAAAAATTAATTTTTAATATTAATATAAATATAAATGATATTTGTTTTAAATTATGACTTGAGAGAGAGATATGGAGGGAGTGGCAGAGAAAGGGAGAGTGGGGGTAGGAGAGATATACTTAAGAGAAAGAGAGGGGGGAGTGGGAGAGAGATAAAGGGTAGGGGGTATAATGGTTTAGGTTTTAAGGGTTTAAGGGTTAAGGGTAGAGGGGAGAGAGGGAGAGGGTGTAGGAGGGAGAGAATTGAGAGAGAGAAGGGGGGTGGGAGAGAGATAGGGTAGGGGTCCTAGGGTTGAAGGATTAAGGGTAGAGGAGCTCAAGAGGGAGAGTGGGTAGGAGGGAGAGACTTGAGAGAGAGAGGGGGGGGAGTGGGAGAGAGATAGATGGTAGGGAGTAGAAGGGTTTAGGGTTTAAGGGTTAAAGGTAGAGGGGAGAGGGGGAGAGGGG
>VDFB02000212.1:89665-140559 GCA_007258455.2 Sequoia sempervirens
AAACATAAGACTGATAAGCTAGGAAGCCACTTTCAAAAAGATGTAGATTTTCCATCAACATGCTGAAAGCCATTAACTGAGCTTTCTTTTGTTTCCACTCGTTTACCTTTGTGTTGGTGATCATGATGAAATGAAGGTTTTGATTTGGTTTAATATCAGGCACATAATGATAACATAATTTGTTTTTCGATGAAGATCATGGAAGTTGCAAATCTTGAATGCAAACATGACTTCTCAAGAAAAAAATGGCATGATATTTTCTTTTTAAATCATCAATCTCCTCCATGGAAATGGCATATCTATATCTGTTTAGAACTTGGTAGAGATGTGAAGTGCCATGCATTGTGGATAATAACATGCCTTGGAATATGTGAACATAGGTCTCTTCTTATGAAACAAAACCTTCTTTGAATAATTAACATTAGAAATTAATACAGTTTGGCGAGCATATTGTATAATCACACTAGAAACCAACAATGGAAGATTGAGAGTCTCAACTAAGAATTCCACCAAGTATAGATAACATTCATACTAGAAGCCAACAACAAAAGACCAAATTTCATAAATAAAGTTCATGTGTTATATATCATGCCTTTGAGGGGTCCACAAGTACCATGAGCCTTTTGAAATCCTTCTCCATCTAAATGCATCCATTCCAAGACCATTGGGAGGTGGGTATACAATATGAACCAAGTATTAATTTCTAATGTTAATTATTGAAAGAAGGTATATAAATTATTCAAGCATCTTAATTCTCATATACAGAGTTACATCTTAGTCAATTTCTCTTGATGTATGAGTTCCATATATTTGTAAATTTTTCTTAATATAAAAACATATTTTATTTCATTAAAATTAACCTATCTATTCCATGTTACAAAGGATGCTCTTATTTTAAATTATAAGTATATAATTCAAAATTAATTAGTAATTTTCAAGATAGAGTACACACAATTTCTTTAGTTAAAATAAAATAATATTCTTATTTCCATGTGAGAATTATGTAGAATGGTAGTTTGATGTCTCAAAAATATTTCTTTCATATATACTAATTTTTTTATCATTGTACATTATGAGTCTCAATTATATATCCAAGCACATCAAAAATTTATAAAGTGGAAAGAAAAATAATCACACATTTATCATATTTTTGTAAGGTGTTCGAAAAGACTAAAAGTTTCCTTAGAAAGAACTAATTAAGGAATTAAAAAAATGGAAAGTGTCTACCTCATTGTATGTTGACCTTTCCCATATAAAAAGATCATGGAAATGCTAAATGAGTTGATATAAGAATTTTTAATAATGAAGGCACAAAATTCATAACACTTTAATCCTAAAAGCAACAAGAAAGGCAATGAATAAAATCTTCCTAGTTATATTGAAAGAAACTTTAAAAGGTTCTAAATCCCCTTCACACCCCTTTCTAAATGAAGATAAAATAAATAAGTTACCAAATAGTTCTTAGAGTTTAAGGTGGTGATTTTAATATGATTTGAGAATAAATAAGATAAATTAGATGAAATCAAGTTTTGTGGTAAAGGTGATGAATTTTGGGGGAATAAGATGAAAATAATTTTGAACCTAGTTGATTCATTAAATGGCAATAAGATAGATTTTAAAGGGGCTTTATTTAAAATATGTAATAGTTAGATATGTACTAATACATTATAGTCTCTATTAGATAGTTATTTCTTCCATAAACATTTCTTACAATCTTATAATTTATTAATAATAGTGATGTGTGCATCCCTAGACACTTTGATAACCACACTATTAATGTTTTTATTTTTACTAGAGGATACTCTAATTGAAAAGTATGTATACCATTAAGGATAAAATTTAGACTTTAAGTTGAAAGAAAATGTCAAATATTTAGAATAAAAATGGCGGGGATGGAATACAAGCTTCAAGAATCTCCTTGTAATAATTAATTGCAATAATAAATGATTAAAACTAAACACGAATGGATATGTCACCAATAATTTTTAGATAAAATGACTAAAATTAGAGCCAAGATATCAAATTCTTATTCAATGTAAACATAGCCAAGTTTGATAGATAAAAAGTTGGCCCCATTAATACTAGGGGAGCATTGTCTAATGAGATTAAGTTGACACTATACTCAATTTTTAGAAGTTAGAACCCTAACATTTATATGAGGCTTGTAAAATAGAACATTATTACTAGGAAGAGTAGGAGAGGAGAAATGAACCCATAATAATTATACTTATATAAATAAAAATAATAATAATAATGTTTAACCATTTCAAAATGTTAAATTTGTTTCACTAATATGGTGATCAATAGATAATTTGTACAAGGAGGTGCAATTTATAGGGAAATGAAGACTACATAAGAGGAGAATTTATAACATAGTCACTTGGTTGTAGTTGTTTCTTGAGCATTAACTATTTTCTCTTTTTTATTTTGTTGTTGAATATTTTATTTGATCTCTTAAAACTTATCAATGGTACTTGATTTTCATAATGATTATTTTCTTCTTTTTCAATTATTATCATCTTAGAAGGAATACCATTTCAATTTATAGCAGGGAGAAATGTATTTTTCTTTTAAAGTATTTAAAATATTATATTTATTTGATGGTTCCTTCTTAACCTCTTCCAGTCCTTGGAAAAAATTATCCAACCACTTGAATCTCCTTATATTAATCAATTTACTTCTATGATTTGTGTATGTGTTTTTAGTGATTTACTCTTTATCCTTTCAATTTATTCATGATATACTTTAATAAAGTTATAACAAGTATATAATAGTTTTTCATAATTGGGTATACCTTAAGAAAATATTTAAACATGAAATTATTTGATGAGGGAAGATATAAATTAAGGTTATTCTTTCTTACTTACCTCATGCTCATCCATATTTTTTGTCCATAAATATCTCAAATCAAATTGGATTTTGCAAAGAGGATAGCTATATTTTAAATATTCGCTCTTAGTCAAAGTCATTTATTTCTTTGTACAAATTTAAAATTGATTTATGTAATTTAATTTTTAATAGTTTTAACATAGATATATGAAGAATAGTTTTAAATATATATATATATAGTAAAGTGGACATATTTTTATATTTTCCTAATAAGTATAATGCCTAATTCTCCTCAATGGGTTAAGATGACTCTTAATAACATAGTTAGCTCATGCAAATGTAATAGTGTAAAATACGGTCATGAAGGTGCATTTAAAAATGATTTTTCCCCTATATGGGGGAGATAATGTGATGAGGAGCATATATATGTAGTGGGTGAGGATCATAAACAATGAATCCCTATCCAAGTGATGAAGTAACATAGATCTAATTGGCTTGATAATTATCATGTCATAATCAATTATGAGGGACCATGTTGACAAATAATCATGTAAGTGTAAATAGATAATGATGTGATTGTGAAGGTATATGTAAATCTAATTGTCCCTAGATGGAAAGGATAACACAATAAATATCATTAGGTGAAATGGGTATAAGAAAGGTAATATGTGATGAGTAAGCACCATTTCCCACATACAATAGGATCACCAATAGTATAATTTAAAATGCATGATATTATCTGGTTATTTCATATATTTTCAATTGGGAGTGAAAAAACCAAATGCACAAGTGTTGAACTAGGGAATAATGGTAATGGACTAATCCAATTGGGTCAAAATTTACCAAAAAAATTACTTCTATGAAGTTTGGATTATATTTAGATTTATATGAAGGATGAGTTCCCCTCATGGTAAAGCTCATTGGACAACACCATTTTTATTTTTTCATTAATTATCTTTGGTATATGTACATAGATCAAGTATAATGAGTTTACTTATTGTTTATCCAAGGTCTCAAACTCTTGTAACTGGTGTTCTTGATATGTGTAATCATCAATGCTATCACTAAGGGAGATACATAATGATAGAATCTTAAGCTCAAGAGGCATTGTGGCCTCCATTTCATAAGCTAAAGAGTAAGCCTAATGGGAGTTTGTATTCTAGTACAATATGCCCATAATGTTGGGACAAGCTATGTGTGCATATTAGTACCATTTTTGTCAATTAGCTTTGGTAATATTTATTTAATAGTCTTGTACTAGAAAATTTAATAATACCTTCATTCCTTCTAATACTTATAGAACTATTTTATTATACATTTCATTCAAACAATCTAGTTTCTTTCCTCTAAATTTATTCTTCGATTCATACATTTAGTTCACCAACCATTTTTGGAGTAATGTCATAAGACTCAAAGGAAAAATATGAAGAATTTTATCCAAGTTTCCATTGTATTCACCTTAAACTTTATACCATGAACTGTTTAATGAACTATTTGATAAAATGCCTCAAATAAATTTCCAATAGTGTTTTTGACGGAGTATGATATAAATAGTTTTTTCAATATAATACCTCAAATAAATTTGTTAATGAACTATTTGATATAGGGTGCATACAATGGAAACACTATTTCTATCATAATCCATCAAAAATTACCATGAATTGTTTGATATAATGCCTCAAATAAATTTGTTAATTATGAATTGTTTGATATAGGGTGCATACAATGGAAACACTATTTCTATCATACTCCATCAAAAATTACCATGAACTATTTGATATAATGCCTCAAATAAATTTGTTAATGAACTATTTGATATAATGCCTCAAATAAATTGGAGGTGCCCTGGTAGAAATGTTTGCAAAATGTGGAAGCATAGATAGGGCATGTTAATTTTTTGACAGAGTAGAAATGTATCATCGAAATAATGTATGTTGAAAATACTTTAGAAAATTTCAAACAAATGTAGTTTTCATTCAACAAATTTGCAAAATTTCGCATTTAGGGTTTCAAAATTCAACAAACAAATGCATTTTCAACTCTACGAAATTCGAATTTGACAAACCTGGTGCTCGATATGCAAGTTGGGTTGATGAACTTTGGAAAGATGAAGTTGAATTTGCATTCGCTGGAGAGATGAAGTCATCACCATTTGCATATCATGTTTAGTTCACCACGCACATGTAAGCACAGGGAAAGCAATGATAGAAGGTGAAAATGATAGTGACATTCACTATTTTTTTTTTTGCTTTTTTTAAGGGTTTGGGGGTTCGGTCAAACCAATGGTTCGACTGAACATATATGTTTGGTCGAACATATAATGTGGTTCGGCCGAACCATTGAGTTTGACCAAACTCGTTGACTATGGCAAAAGGAAAAAAAAAGGAAATTTCCTTCCTCATCTCAATTGTAAACCACTATTGTGGTTTGACCTGTCAATGAAAGCATAAGAAAGAGCAATTATTAATGAAAGCCTAGAAAAGTGTGAAAGTATGTTACAACACTTTAAAAAACTTAAATAAGGAAAGATTAATATTTATTTTGATTAAAAAGAGGTTTATTAGGTGCAGTTAATTAATAAGAGCTTAGAATAGTGTGAAATTGAGTTACAACACTTTGCAACACCTTAGCAAGGTACCATTTAAATCCATTAGTTCACAAGGGCCCAAGACCTAATGTGAATGTTTCAATCATATTACAACACTAAATCAAGGTAATATTAAGCTCAATTTAACAAGGAGATCCCAAACAAGTGTGAAAATGTCCCTAACAAAAATGTTCAACACTACATTAATATCTCCAATAATGGATTGCTTTTCACATAGTATGAAGGTTGGCCATTTTGATTTTGTTTTATGGTGGAAATTTTCTTTTGAAGGGATGAAACATTTTACAAATGCTAGTTAAGGATCACATCACTGGTTGTATTTTGAGATAGAGGTGAATATGGTGGAGGTGTACATGTGTTCGAGGGGGAAGTGAATGGAATGCTTATGGGAGGTAGAGTGGTAGGAGATATGATGTGAGATGCCACAAAGGTACAAGGATTGCTAGTGGAAATACCCAAGGTAGGAAAGAAATTACTAGTAGGTTGCATCTTTGTTGTAACTTGGGGGTTGTTATAGGTAGGAATAGAGGTAATGGTTATAGGAGGAGGAACTTGAGTTCCTCCTTGACTTTGGACATTGTTTAAAGGTTGAACACAACTATTCTTTGAGGTAAGATGTTTTCTAAAAATCTAAGCTAGATTATGTGAAAGTTTTATTCCTTCTTCACTTTTAATCATGCGATGTATGTTATCTATGGTAGGAATAGCAATGTTGGAAAAAAATTTAGTACTCACTTGATGTTGTAGGTTTGCTGACTTTTCATGGATTTGGATTATGTTTTCTTGAGGAAGACTAGCAAAAATTGTTTCAACACTTTTCATGCTACTTGAAGGTAAAGAGTTGTTAAGGTTATGGTCCATACCTAGTGAACTAGTGTCAACACTATGAGTGAAAGAGCTAGATAACATGAGTGTGCTATCACAGGATGACATGAGTCTCAAACTACATCTCACTATAGTATTAGCAATAGGACACCAAGTTGTAAAGCTCATGTAAGGGACAGTCAATGAATGTAAGATAAATAAAATGAACACATGATAAATGATATTTGTTGTGTAGTTTTCGCCCACACACCTCGCTGAAAACAGGGACCCTCTTTTTTGGTCTTTTGGGTGTTTTTTGCGATCCGTCCTCTTGGTCAAGTCTTTGGTCATGGGTGCTTGTAATCCTCTGGTTGTGAATTTTTAGCCACTTTGAAGCATGCTTGAATGCCTATCTTGCCTATGTAAGTGATCTCTTGAGGTGGTTCATTAAAAACCTTAAGTTAAGGGCGAGTTTTAGGTTTTTCATGGATCTCAGGTATTTCTTCGTTGGGTAGAAATATCCAATTTCCATCAGCATCTCGGATGCCCGAAAGTTATTCCTCATATTTTTTGCATTTCAGAGATTTTAGCATTTCATGGAATTCAGTATCTGGTAGAATTCTTTGAACTTCCTTGAGTCCTCAAATCCCTAACTTTCGTCATCCCCTCGGATTCCCAAAGTGAGTTTTAAGTGATCATTTCCCCTCATTTATGCCTATCATATGAACACTAATGATTGCATTTAATAGGATTGTGAGATATTTTATGTTAGAAAATTGGTGTTATTTGTCTCACAACAAATTTAAAAGAGCTTGGTCCTAGGGAGTTGCGTGTGAACTAGATTGTTGGAGCTGTGAATTGCCAATTTTGGTGATGTTTCCTTGGCCTCATTTGCATCTATGTGGGATTTGAAGCTTTCTGCCAGTAATTATCCTCCTGAGTTTTGCTTCATCGATGGTATGTGCATGATTCCTTTGATTTTGATTGATGAGTATGAGTGGTTTTATGGTATTATGTGTATTCTATGCTTGGGTTTCTATGTATTTGGAGGTCTATGGTTAAACTAGGGTTGTCCCCTTTTCATTTCAATGCCTCCCCTAAATGTCAATGTCACAACTATCCATTCAATTGATAATTTAATAATGCCAATCCATGCTAGATTTGGGCCCTTGAATTTGGTGTTGTGCATCATGATGATCTGAGCCGATAGATCTAGGGTTCTGCATGTTTGACGGATTAACGATCTGAGTGCGAGTTTGAATTGTTATTTTTCATTTGTATCCAATCAATTACTTTCCTTTGAGGGTTTTGGAAGAATTTATTATGATTTGATTGAATGAATGAGTGTATTGAAGATTTGACCGGTTATTCATGGTGGAACCCTAGGGTTGCATATTTTGAATTTCTTGCTAAATGATTAATTGGACTACACTTGAATGAGTTATAGGTCTAAATCATGGGTGAACAATTTGAAGCAAATAATATTGTGAGCTAAGTCCCAAATTTGTGATCATTCAATCAATTTCATCAAAAATATGAAGAATTGAACTCTCAGAGATTTTAGGTACCTTGTGGAATCCCTTCACACTCATAAATCTCTAAAATTTCCATCACCTTGTCATTTACCTGAGAATGCATATAGATGCAAAATTTATGATATCCTCACTAATTTTCTTCCCGAATGGAAATCCCTAAAACTTTCTAAAAATGTGAAATGGATGAATTGAAATTGTATAATTTTGACATTTTATGATTGGTTTGATTAATTAAAGGTTGGATATTGCCATTTCTTGAACTATAATGTTGATTAAATTATTTTTGGGTGATAGTTGTGTTTTCCTTGCTGATTTTTGTCTGGTTATGAAATTACCAAATTTCCTCATTGGCTTGATTTCCGTGAAGAGGTGAAAATCCCATAATCATGTTTGTGAGATTTTAAGAGACCATGATCATTGTTTGGGCTTATTTGGATGATGAATGTGTTATTTATGATGGGCTAACCTTAACTTTTTTGTGGTGATGAATATTGATTGTGACCTTTTTGCTCAGTGTATGCTGAATTAAGCAAGGCTATTATTGGAAAGGGTAAGAGAAAAGAAATGGATCCTGATGTTGAGGAAGCTCCTATTTCAAAAGTTGAAAAGATTAAGTTGGATACAAAGAGAAAGATTCTAGAGAGTATACTTGTCTCTATCTGGTCAGAGGTGACTGATACCAATGTGGAAAAGTGGGACTATAAATAATTTAAGGAAAGGATGGCAACAAACAACCCTTCTATTTTGGTAAGGAGAATGAGATATTTTGGGTTGGATCATGTGGTTGGTTTTCCTTCCACAGTGCAATTTTATTAACTTGTCTTGGAATGTGCTCGACACTATGATCAAGGTACATAGAGAGTAATTGGTCCACATGGAAGAGTGCTTGCAAACTTCTCTCCTATCTAGGTTTCCCAAACATTTGACATGCTAAATAGGTCTCATGTAGTGCAATTTGATATTGATATAGCTAGGAAATATTATGAGAAGGATACAAATAAGGCTCTAGAGGTTATTAATACTTGGCTAGAGAAACCAAAGGCATATATTTCTAAATTGCCAAAACAGTTGTTCAAGGCTAAGTTTAAATCATATTACTATGATGCAATCACTCTTCTTGGTAGAGTGATGGGTCTGAAGAATGCAAGAGTGTTTGAAAATTGGATGTTTTATCTAATAGTGAGAATGGAGCAAGGTTTAAACTACCATTGGGTAGGAATAATTAGTAAGATAATTCATGAGCAATTGTCCAATGTGTTGCAAACCAAGACTTTCACTATGGCATCTTATTTGGTCTATTCCTTGGCAAGGTTCCATCCATATAAGGGATTGATCACTCGAGGGATGTTTGGCCAAGATGTAATTTATGAAGTCAACCCTCAGCTACATTTGGATAGTCCTAGCTATAGAAGGGTGAATGATGTATTCACCATGTACACTACAAGGTTGGTCCAAGGTGCAGAGCATGTTAGAATTTCTGATGCTGCCAAGGAATTGATTTAGAAGTTTGGCATATGGTTTATACAGTTTCCCACATTTTCTTACATCAGTATTGATGGTTGTCTAAGAGATCCATATAGATTTCCCAAATATCCTATAGATCATATCATTCTTTTGGAGGTTACAACGAATATTTGTGCCTTTGATGCAATTGTGAAAAAGGATTTGCACAAAACTAGTTTTAGCAGTGAATTCCCACTAAGGATTGGAGGTCATCAGGATTTCCCTTCCTTGGCCACAACATAGTTTTATAATGAAGAGATGGGAAATTTCAACCTTTCTTTACATATTAAGAGGCCCAGATTTGATAGAATAGGTGGGGTTCAAAAGAGAGCCAACAGGGAATTTAGACATAAAGATGACTTTGATGATTAATGGGCCAATTGTAAAGAGGAATTTCTCTAGGTTTCCTGTCAATTTGATTAGATTGTATAGTATCAAGGCCATCCCAGATCAAATTGATGATGATGGAGAAGTTATAAAAATATATGAATATGAATAAGTCAAGGATAAGCCTATAGGTGAAATTGATTGGATGGAAGAAGAAATAACAGAATTGGAGAAAATAAATTCCCTTGTAATCAAATAGACTAAGTTGTGGACCAAGCATAAGATTTGGGAGCTAGATATTGAAGGGAAACAATATACTTATGACTTCATGGGAAGCTTGGAATCTTAGTCTACTTCTGAGGAGAAAGACCCAAAAGGTAAGGAAAAAGTGGGTTCCCCTTTTAAAATTAAGATCAAAGGTGGCCAAACAAATATCAAGGAAGAAAAGAAAAGAAAGCCCATTGAAAAGAAGAGGAGTACCTCCAAAGATAATAAATTTTCTCAAGAAGGGGAATGTGAGGAAGAGGGGAAGAAAGACGATACCCATGTGCTTAAAAGGAGAAGAGTAACAAGAACATCAAGGAAGCAAAATGAGCCTCCTAGGGGAGACAATGAGACAAGACCACAAATGGTAAATGTTGAGAGTTCCAAGGAGAAGACATAGGTTTATACCCAAAAAGAAAGAACTCCATCCCCTAAGGGAAGTTTAGTAAAAGAAGTTGCCTCCATGATTCCCTTTGTTACACAACAAAAAAAAGATACTTCTACCTCTCCTTCTACTTAGGAATTGCATAGTGAAGAAAAGGATCCAACAAATGCAGTTGCTAAGGATATATATCAAGGTGAAGACACAAAAGAATTTAAGGATGTGGATCTTCACAAGGTAGAGGAAGATATTAATAAGATTCTACAATCTTCTTTGGTATCAAATGAAGATTCATCAATCAGGGATAAAAGAGAAAATTCTCTAGAGAAAGAAGAGATGCATGAAAGAACTCCCTCTCCAATTAGTGAAGTGGCAGAGATGTATGAAAAGGAAAAGAATGAGAATCTAGAGGGAGATAGGGGGAAAGATAAAGAAGAAGAAGATAAAGGTGAAGAAGTTTTTGTGGTGCATGGTTCAAATATGACTCCTCCACTAGTCAAGAAGAAAGGGATAAAAAAGGTGAGTAACAGTTAGATATTTCTACTCCTAGTTGGCTTAATGAGGAATTAAAAAGTAGACAAGTAGTTATAGATGATATTCATCTGAACTAGGATGATTTACTGGCTAATATTGGAAAAGGTAAAACAAAGAAGAATGAAAAAACTATTTCTAGGATTAACAAGGATGAATCAAAAAACATGGTGATTCATATTGCCACTTATGTAGTAGATAAGAATAAGGATGAGGTAACACCTCAAGATTACAACATTCAAACAATAAATTTGGGGTGTACCTCTAGAAGACAAGAAGTATAAGAGTTCAAGGGGTTTGCTAGCACTATTTTGGAAAGATTGATTAAAGAAGTGCAATCCAAGGAAATATTGAAGAAATAAAATGAATATTTAAAGAAATATCTACAAAATCTCATGAAACCCTTGCGGTCCATCGTCCAAATTGGTTCTTCTTCATCAGCAGGAGGTTTCTTACCTAAGGAGACAATTGGTGAACTTGAAAAGATGAAAACTTCTACAAAGGCTGCACATGAATGGTTACAACGAGTAGGGCTTAAAGTAGACAACATGATTAAGGAAATTATTTCAACCTGTGGAGATCCACATAGATCATTTGAGTGGTTGCAGATTTTATTAGTAGAAGATAAAGGTGATGTAGATCTTCTCGTGCAGAAAACAAAGACAATCATGCATTATACTGAGGAAAGATTAATAAGTGATGGAATCTTGCCTTCCTCAAAGGTTTCATAGTGGTATGAGGTCTTGTAGATTAAGCAGAGGGTTCTAAAGAAGATTCATAAACAAGGTCAATAGGTGGGGAATACATTGAATGAAATTTATAATAAATGCATCTCATTCTTTGGTATCATGACTAGAAGGAAGAAATTTGCATCAAAAGACCTGAGCCTCGAACAATTAAGAAAATGGTGGCATGAAGTTTATGCTCCAATGGATGATGTTCCAATCACCACCCACCATTTGGATGATGCTACTACCTATATTGCTATTATGGAGAAGTTTCAAGATCTCAAGGTATAGTGGGACAAGGTCATCAAATAATCAAGGGAGGAGATTAAATCAATTGAAAGAAGATTTAAATTATTGATCACTCCACCACAGGCTGACTTAGAGAATATTTTTCTTAGGGTGCAAGATAAATTGGGTCAAGATAAGGACAAGGGGCCAGTTAACGCATGATTACATTGAGATTTTTCCTTCCCATCTATCCAGGATTTTCTACACATTTCTTCTTTCGTCCTTTACATGCATTGGAGCGATCTACATTGGAGAATCCAGGCCAACCTGGAGAGAAGTATCAAGCATTAAATGTCATAAATGTTATTTTATTGAAAGAATTTTCTAGGCTGACTTGTTTCCAGCCACCCATCTTTGTAACCCTAAATGGGTCGACCTAGCATGAAATTTCTATAAATAGGGAATTTCGCTTCATTTGTTGGGGCTAGTTATATTTTGGAGGAAGCTAAGTAATAGAGCTAGAGCTAGGAGTTAGTTATTTTGAAAGAAAGTGATGTAATATTCAATACTATAATTGTTGCAACATTTAGGTGATTCAATGTAAGTAAAGACATTGTGCTTTGGTGCTCTTTCTTGTATTGATTTATCTTGCATGGTTTTTGTTATTCTACCTTTCAAAATTGCTTTGAAAACATTGGATATATGTTAGATTTAGAGTTAGATATGATTCAATGGTGCTTGTGGTTAGATGCTTGAAGTGTTTGTAGCAATCCTTGGTCCATACTTTTAACAACTTGTTGATTGTAAGTTGTGTAAAGTTAGTTTGGACCTTATATTTATGTGCTTAGTTCAATTGTGAGTATTTATTCATTTCAATTGAAAAATAGGGTTGGTATGAATGAATGTATCATGATCTAAAAGTCTTAAGTTCCTTAGAATATTGCACTGTTTTTGTAAGATTGTAGATTAAATCTAGGTTAAGCAGGAATTAGTTTTGAGGGATTGGTCCATTTCAAATATTTTATCATTTGCATTGTTGATCTTAGGAGTAATTTTAATCTTAGGATTTCACTAAACCCTTACCTTTTGCTATTTCCTTTATCATTTGGGTTAGATTTAAGATTTCAAGTATCAATACTGTAATGCCCCGTCTTAATAACCTAAGAATGTTGAAAATGTGTTTAAAGGTGTAATAATTTTTTTTTAAAGTATTAATATTAAGTTAATTAATTGCATCCATTCGTTAAGTTACTAAACGATTCACTACTTTGAGTTTTCCATAAGTGACTTAAGTATTTCGCATTGCACAAATTAAATTATAATATAAACATTTAACATTGCATAACATTGAAATTTCCATTCAAGATGATATATTAAAGTACAAACATATTTTTCCATACATTGCATTTGATAGAATATACAATACTCATCCATCTGATGAGGCAGTTCAATAATGATTACAATTACTATTAAATTGTTCACCTCTTATACAATTGAGGGATGTTTTCAAATACAAGTTTACAATAAGAGAAGTACATATAAGTTTCCATGTGCGAGCTCTCCATCCATGAAGCTCTCGATGCCATGATCAAACTGGGGACCCAACGGAGTAAGGTGCACGTTCCACCCAACCATGTGGTACCCGTAGGTCCACCCCCCATGCTAGGAGATAGTAATAAGGTTACCTAGACCTAATCTACTAACCCTAGACACTAGTACAAACAATCTATTGGTTACATTGCTTCCATATTTTGATAATTGAATGTTTTTACAAATACAAGGTTGACTGTTATTCTAGGTGGAGTGTCATCACAACGATGCAAAGGTTACCTTGGTGTTTCTTTTTAGGTTCTAGCCCCCAATCTTTTGGTTACCCTGGTAACCTCTTACGAAACCCGGCCCCTAATGCATATTGTTGCGGAATCAAATGTCTTTTAAAGGAACATGACACCGATTTGCCATTCCAAGCCTTCTCAACTTATACTCATGATTGTAGTAGCTCAAGAGTCATAAGTGAGGCATGCACATCTTATTTAAAGTTTTTAAATCTAACTACTATGTCTTTTAATTATCACTGACTTAGTTAACTATTTGTAAGTTACCCTGACACCACTTTGTGTGTTGGCCCTTACAAATAGCCACTCCCCTAAACATAACATGGGTATTCTATGGTTTCTGACTATGGTTTACAAGTGTACATTCATACAAAATATAATTTCAACACTATTCCTTATGAACATCAAAATTTATGTTCACAACATATTGGTTTCTAAATACCATACAAAGAAATCATGTACACATCAATAACCATTACAAAATTCAGTTTAACAATCACTTTCCCCACTTTTACAATTTGATCTGGAAGACTTGTTTACTTGAGACTTTCCCATTTTACCCGACAAAGAGACAAGTTTTAAAACAATTTAATGAAATATATCACATCTACATTTGGTTATTCTAAATCCTTTCAAACAATATAATATGCATGGAATTAACTCATCTAAATTAAAATACGTTTTCAAATAATTCTTGAAATTCACATGCATCAAATTTTTTAAAAAAAAAAATTTATACATCTAAATATCAACATTATTTATTTTTAATTAAATATAATTATATGAATATATATATATTTTAATATATATATATACACTATAAATTTTATTTATTTACACGTACTTATTCATTTTCATATATATATATATATATTGAAAATTTAAATAAAAACCAAGATTAATAGTTAATTCGAAATAAAATCAAATTTCAAAGTCTATTTTATTTGCATCAAATATAACTTATATCCGGATTTCAAAAGTTATAACAAAATCCGCATTAAAAGAAAAGAAAACTAAAAAACGAATTTACGGCTTTCTGTAGAGTACGCGGCCCCTGCCGCAACCCTAATGTGGGAGGACGCAGCCATAGTGGATGCGCCCAGCAGCCACTGGCTGCTGTGCGCAGCCATGGTGGCTGTGCCCACCATACTACAATGTAGGGAGGGTTTTGGCCCTCCCCATTATATTTAATTTAATTTTTTTAAAATTTCTTTAAAAATAAATTTCTCTACGGATTTCACCGTTCGGCAAATTTCATATTCGATTTTTTTTTATAACCATGCGCTTGTACGGTGATTTTAGAAACTATGAATTTCAAAATTAAATTTCATGAATATATATATATATATATATATATAAATAATCATCAAAATATGGCAATTACAGAAAATTTGTTTTCTGGTAACATTTTTTTTCACAGAAAATAAAAGAAATAATATTCTCATTCTATATATTCCATTCAAAAATAATAGTTCATCAATAGGAAGAAAAATAACAAAACCCCCATTCTTTACCAGATTTATCAAATAATAAATAGATAAATCTTTCATAAATCTTTCCTACAGATAAGATAAGATTTTACAAAACTCCCGAGAAAATCACAAGAAATACAGAACAATTCTCTTATCCAGCTTTTAAAGAAAAGAGACAAATCAAACAAGAGGAGTTCATAGGAGATGCAAAACAATTTTTTTTTTAACTTTTAAAGAAAGGAAACATATGTAACAAGTAAAATACCTGTACTATAATAATCAGCCTGTACAAGAATCTTTTGCCTGTAGCGTTCAGATTCCCAAAATCTTCTTCAAAGGAATTTCCCCAATTCTGAGAGAGAGCTTTACCAACCACCAAGATCCTTTGGAGGATCTATTACAAAGAAATATAACCAGAGAGATAACAATTTCTAAGAATTAACAATTTTTATCACAGTAAGAGATTTTTTTTTTGCAAAGCTCTGTTAATTTCCCCGTGAGGAAATTGGATAACCCCTGTCTATTTCCCCGAGATCCAAAATATCCTCCGTGAAGTAATTTCTCAACAACCTCATTTAACACACTGACACACATGTCGAGAAGAGGTTACAAAAATATCTTCTCCACTTCTCGACAATTTTCCAATTCAAATTGCATGCAAATTTTTAATTTTATTTAATTTAAATTTTGAAAATCAATTTTCAATTCACATGCATTTTTTTTAATTTAATTTTCTAATTTTCAAATGTAATATAATTTACACACTTAATAATTTAATTTAATTAATTAATTTATTTAATTAAAATAGTTTAATCTTTTTAAGATCAACTATTTAACCAAATAAGCTAATTAATGAATTAAACTATCAAGCAAGTAAATTTCTACCACATTTAAATATTAATTAAATAACAATAATTAAAGCACAATAACTAACATTAAAATTAACCAATATTTAACTTTCAACAATTTATTCAAACAGAAAAATAACAATACAACCTATGACTTTGAACTGAAACAGACAAAATACTAAGACCAGGGTTATAGACTAGGCTAGGGTAAACCAAACTACTATCTCCCGATCAACGTTTCCGTTGAGTCTTGACACGCTCAGACCTGAATACACAAGTGGATTCGGTGTCATGTACCTACAAATCCTGCAACCAAGCAAATAACATACATACAAATATATATATATATATAAAGCATTAAACAGACACACCGTGCAGAGAAAATCACAGATATCGCAGGGCACTCGCAAGCGAGTGATGCGATTCCGTTCTCCACACCAATACACTTCACAACAAACTGATGAAATAAATAGATGTTAGTCCATCATAACATGTACATAGCAATGATCAACTAAAAGTAAACATCTACACTAAATCATATCATGTCTGAAAACAATAATCACCAAACAATGTATCATCATGTCACAGAATAATCCACCATCGCTCAAAACCAGCGATCAAAATATCCAAACAAGGTATCATCATCAAACAGTGTGAAAAAGTAACAAAAAACATAAACATAAACGGAGGGGTACTACATCCTCCCCCCCTAGGATCAGGCTTACTCCTGGAAGCCTGCTAGTAGCAAACAAATAACACATATACATCTAAAATAGGTCCTTCCAAAAAATGAAAGACTAGCCACTAAGATCCCTTTGAATCAGTACTCAATCAACATTTTGACCCTTGAGGATCAACTCCCGATGTAGATGGACGTGCACGGTTCCCAAAGAATGATGCTGGTCCTCCATCAGGAACCTCTCCAACTGCACTAAGGTGCTCATCCTGGTGGTTACCCACCATGGTAAACACCCTATGTGACCTACCTGCATCACCCACCGTAGGCTCTGAAACTATAGGTCGAGGCCCAAAACCTGTAGAACCTCTCATCGGACACTGCCTAGCTATGTGTCCCTGCTGCCCACATGAGTAAAACCCTGTACCTATGCCTCTACCGAATCCTCTGCCACCCGAAGGTGCATTGGATTGCTGGAAACTACCCCTACTGACAATAGGCTGCACACTCTGAGGGCTATTATCTTGTTGTGGTTGTGGGCTAATATTCTTTTGATTTGTTCGCTATTGTTGCTGCCCACCCTTTTTGGGTGTCTGTTTGTTCCTAGAGGAACCACCTATCTATGCCTGTCCACCCCATGGACTAAAACATGCTGCAGGAGCACTCCCAATCTGCACTCCTGTGTGCCCACCTAAAGCCATAATAAGGTTCTCCTCTACAATGCGAGCCTTCTCCACCGCGACTTCCATAGTCTTTGGCTCAAAGACTCAGACACCACCACTGATGCAGGCATTTGAACCCCTGATAAAGTGTTGTACTAGCATAGGCTCATCATCGCCAATACCAGCATACTGCTTAAGTTCATAAAACCTACGTTCATATTGCTCTATAGAAAGAGCCAACTGACGTAGATCATGGAACTCGTCAGCCCTACGCTGCCTCTAGTGTTCTGAAAGGAACCGAGCTCTAAACCTCTTGAGAAACATCTCCCAAGACACAAAACCAATATCTATATGGAGCTTCTGCTCCTCTAGGCACCACCAAGTAGAGGTGAATCCTCTCAAGTGCATAATAGCGCATCTGGCACGGGTATTGCTACCGTAAGAGTGCATGGCAAAGCATCTACCCAAATCTAGTAGCCAGGTCTCAGCCTCTAATCCTCCTCCTGAACCATCAAAGGTAGGAGGACGTGCCCTCAGTAAATCTCTCATGTGACCAGCAATGATACCATCCTGATGTGCTATGTCCTCTACTCTCCTAGGAGATCTATCTCTCTCTCTAACAACCTCCTGCTCATCTACCTATCTAGGTCCAAGACGAGCTAGGACCTCCTCTAATAAATGACGTATCTGAGAACCCTCTACTACTGACTGTTCAAAATTTTGTCCCTCATTTCTCTAACCCATCTGTTATGCTTGATCACTATGGTGAGGGCTAGGAGGGGGAATAACTTGAGGGATTGGCCCTCAGCCTCCACCTCGAACTCTACCACGACCTCTTCCTCCTCGCCTAGGCATGTTCCTACACATAACAATAATGATTCTTAGATACTATCCAACCAAGGCTATCAGTTGCGACACTACGCACTAGGTCAACCTAATGGGCTCGTGATTACCTAGAGAGTCCAGTGTTTGTAACCTTTGCTCTGATACCAATCTGTAATGCCCCATCTTAATAACCTAAGAATGTTGCAAATGTGTTTAAAGGTGGAATAATTTTTTTTTAAAGTATTAATATTAAGTTAATTAATTGCATACATTCGTTAAGTTACTAAACAATTCACTACTTTGAGTTTTCCATAAGTGACTTAAGTATTTCGCATTGCACAAATTAAATTATAATATAAACATTTAACATTGCATAACATTGAAATTTCCATTCAAGATGATATATTAAAGTACAAGCATATTTTTCCATACATTGCATTTGATAGAATATACAATACTCATCCATCTGATGAGGCAGTTCAATAATGATTACAATTACAATTACATTGTTCACCTCTTATACAATTGAGGGATGTTTTCAAATACAAGTTTACAATAAGAGAAGTACATATAAGTTTCCATGTGCGAGCTCTCCATCCATGAAGCTCTCGATGCCATGATCAAACCAGGGACCCAACGGAGTAAGGTGCACGTTCCACCCAACCATGTGGTACCCGTAGGTCCACCCCCTGCTAGGAGATAGTAATAATGTTACCTAGACCTAATCTACTAACCCTAGACACTAGTACAAACAATCTATTGGTTACATTGCTTCCAGATTTTGACAATTGAATGTTTTTACAAATACAAGGTTGACTATTATTCTAGGTGGAGTGTCAACACAACGATGCAAAGGTTACCTTGGTGTTTCTTCCTAGGTTCCGGCCCCCAATCTTTGGGTTACCTTGGTAACCTCTTACAAAACTCGGCCCCTAATGCATACTGTTGCGGAATCAAATGTCTTTTAAAGGAACATGACACCGATTTTCCATTCCAGGCCTTCTCAACTTATACTCATGACTGTAGTAGCTCAAGAGTCATAAGCGAGGCACGCACATCTTATTTAAAGTTTTTAAATCTAACTACTATGTCTTTTAATTATCACTGACTTAGTTAACTATTTGTAAGTTACCCTAACACCACTTTGTGTGTCGGCCCTTACAAATAGCCACTCCCCTAAACATAACATGGGTATTCTATGTTTTCTGACTATGGTTTACAAGTGTACATTCATACAAAATATAATTTCAACACTATTCCTTACGAACATCAAAATTTATGTTCACAACTAATTGGTTTCTAAATACCATACAAAGAAATCATGTACACATCAATAACCATTACAGAATTCAGTTTAACAATCACTTTCCCCACTTTTACAATTTAATCTGGAAGACTTGTTTAATTGAGACTTTCCCATTTTACCCAACAAAGAGACAAGTTTTAAAACAATTTAATGAAATATATCACATCTACATTTGGTTATTCTAAATCCTTTCAAACAATATAATATGCATGGAATAAACTCATCTAAATTAAAATACGTTTTCAAATAATTCTCAAAATTCACATGCATCAAATTTTAAAAAATATATTTTATACATCTAAATATCAACATTATTTATTTTTAATCAAATATAATTATATGAATATATATATATTTTAATATATATATATACACTATAAATTTTATTTATTTACACATACTTATTCATTTTCATATATATATATATATACATATATATATATATATATACATATATATATATACATATGTATATATATATACATATATATACATATATATATATATATATATTGAAAATTTAATAAAAACCAAGATTAATAGTTAATTTGAAATAAAATCAAATTTCAAAGTCTGTTTTATTTGCATCGAATATAACTTATATCCGGATTTCAAAAGTTATAACAAAATCCATATTAAAAGAAAAGAAAACTGAAAGACGAATTTATGGCTTTCTGTAGAGTACGCGGCCCCTGCCGCAACCCTAATGTGGGAGGATGCAGCCATAGTGGCTGCGCCCAGCAGCCACTGGCTGTTGTGCACAGCCATGGTGGCTACGCCCACCATACTACAATGTGGGGAGGGTTTCAGCCCTCCCCATTATATTTAATTTAATTTTTTTTAAATTTCTTTAAAAATAAATTTCTCTGCGGATTTCGCCGTTTGGCGAATTTCATATTCTGTTTTTTTTTTTTTTATAACCATGCACCTATACGGCGATTTTAGAAACTATGAATTTCAAAATTAAATTTCATGAATATATATATATATAATATAATCATCAAAATATGGCAATTACAGAAAATTTGTTTTCTGGTAACATTTTTTTTCACAGAAAATAAAAGAAATAATATTCTCATTCTATATATTCCATTCAAAAATAATAGTTCATCAACAGGAAGAAAAATAACAAAACCCCCATTCTTTACCAGATTTATCAAATAATAAACTGATAAATCTTTCATAAATCTTTCCTACAGATAAGATAAGATTTTACAAAACTCCCGAGAAAATCACAAGAAATACAGAACAATTCTCTTATCCAGCTTTTAAAGAAAAGAGACAAATCAAACAAGAGGAGTTCACAGGAGATGCAAAACAATTTTTTTTTTAACTTTTAAAGAAAGGAAACACATGTAACAAGTAAAATACTTGTACTATAATAATCAACCTGTAGAAGAATCTTTTGCCTATAGCGTTCAGATTCCCAAAATCTTCTTCAAAGGAATTTCCCCAATTCCGAGAGAGAGCTTTACCAACCACCAAGATCCTTTGGAGGATCTATTACAAAGAAATATAACCAGAGAGATAACAATTTCTAAGAATTAACAATTTTTATCACAGCAAGAGATTTTTTTTTTTGCAAAGCTCTGTTAATTTCCCCATGAGGAAATTGGATAACCCCTGTCTATTTCCCCGAGATCCAAAATATCCTCCGTGAAGTAATTTCTCAACAACCTCATTTAACACATTGACACACATGTCGAGAAGAGGTTACAAAAATATCTTCTCCACTTCTCGGCAATTTTCCAATTCAAATTGCATGCAAATTTTTAATTTTATTTAATTTAAATTTTGAAAATCAATTTTCAATTCACATGCATTTTTTTTAATTTAATTTTCTAATTTTCAAATGTAATATAATTTACACACTTAATAATTTAATTTAATTTATTTATTTATTTATTTAATTAAAATAGTTTAATCTTTTTAAGATCAACTATTTAACCAAATAAGCTAATTAATGAATTAAACTATCAAGCAAGTAAATTTCTACAACATTTAAATATTAATTAAATAACAATAATTAAAGCACAATAACTAACATTAAAATTAACCAATATTTAACTTTCAACAATTTATTCAAATAGAAAAATAACAATACAACCTATGACTTTGAACTGAAACAGACAAAATACTAAGACCAGGGTTATAGACTAGGCTAGGGTAAACCAAACTACTATCTCCCGATCAACGTTTCCGTTGAGTCTTGACACGCTCAGACCTGAATACACAAGTGGATTCGGTGTCATGTACCTACAAATCCTATAACCAAGCAAATAACATACATACAAATATATATATATATATAAGCATTAAACAAACACACCGTGCAGAGAAAATCACAGATATCGCAGGGCACTCGCAAGCGAGTGATGCGATTCCGTTCTCCACACCAATACACTTCACAACAAACTGATGAAATAAATAGTTGTTAGTCCATCATAACATGTACATAGCAATGATCAACTGAAAGTAAACATCTACACTAAATCATATCATGTCTGAAAATAATAATCACCAAACAATGTTTCATGTCACAGAATAATCCACCATCGCTCAAAACCAGCGATCAAAATATCCAAACAAGGTATCATCATCAAACAGTGTGAAAACGTAACAGAAAACATAAACATAAACGGAGGGGTACTACTTGAAGTTGAAGTGTTTGTAGCAATCCTTGGTCCATACTTTTAACAGCTTGTTGATTGTAAGTTGTGTAAATTTAGTTTGGACCTTATATTTATGTGCTTAGTTCAATTGTGAGTATTTATTCATTTCAATTGAAAAATAGGGTTGGTATGAATGAATGTATCATGATCTAAAAATCTTTAGTTTCTTAGAAGATTGCACTATTTTTGTAAGATTGTAGATTAAATCTAGGTTAAGCAGGAATTAGTTTTGAGGGATTGGTCCATTTCAAATATTTTATCATTTTCATTGTTGATCTTAGGAGTAATTTTAATCTTAGGATTTCACTAAACCCTTACCTTTTGCTATTTCCTTTATCATTTGGGTTAGATTTAAGATTTCAAGTATCAATACATTACAAAATTTGATAAGTTTGAAGATCCAGTATTTGTTTGTAAGGTCCCTTTGTAATTACCAACAATATTCACATTATCGCTAAGTTGTTTCACTGCATTTGTCAAGACTTGACACTAGAGACCTTGGGGTTATCTCTTTAGGCTTGCTGATAGAGATTTACCTTTCAAGAGAGATAGGATATCATATTTTGTCCAAGTTGTTGATGTGCAGAAAACACCACCAACAATATTCTTTAATTCTAATTATTATGTTTATAGATGTGTGACATAGATTTTGGGACCCAAGATGCTTGCTCTTATACTTCTAGGGTTTTTCACCTAAAAGGAGAGAGACCTAGGCCCAAAATGCTTATGTAACACTCAAATTAGGATGTATTATATATGATATGATGTAAATGAACTTAACTAAATACAATTGGCTTATTAAAATGAACTAGAATGAATGCAAAGTTGAGATTTATGCCTTGTTTGAAAACATAGTATGATATGCAAAAATATTGAAAATGATGAATGAAATGCATATTTTCACTAAATAGAAGGTTATTTCTTAGAATTTTTGCACCTGGAAGACTGTAGAGGACTGAATGACAATTTGAAAAGCTGATGACATTAGAACTTAGGCTAACTGGGACTCATTTTCCACCTTGGGCGAATCAGTCCTAGATCAAGACTTTTCTGCTCAAAATATGTTTTCTGATAGTCGGGGATCTGAAATAGCATCTGACTCAATTCTTCACCTTAGGTGGGACTCATTCACCAAGCATGGTGAATCAATCCTCTTTCTGATTTCTGCAAACTCAAAACTCAAATATGTATTTTTACACCTGCACAACAAATTCTGACGGAAACCCAATTCTAGATCTTGGAAAATTCTTGCAAAATAGCTTAAAAGAGTTGATCTAATTAGGGGTTTTCCTTATTCAAACCCATAGGTAGGTAATTAAACCTTGAATAGAGAAAAATCTGCATAAACCCTAGCCTTAGATGTATTAAAGACTAGGAAATGTTGAATCATGACAAAAACCCTATTCAATTGTTCTAGAATAAGATATGCAAGAATGATTGAAAGGATGCAAGATCTCTACCCTAGAAACCTTACAACACATGAAACATGCATATGAAATGACATGAAAATGCTAAATAAACACAATGCAAACCTTATTCTAAAGATAGAGTAATAATGGAAGATGGAATCAATAGGAAACCAAGTCCTTAGGCATGATTTGGTGGCTAGTTGCACCTCTTCACCCTATATTTCTTCATGATTCACCATAGGAATCCATCATCAAACCTTTGCAATGTTGGATCTTGAGAAGATTAGTGAGCTTCAAAACATGCAAAAACCCTAGTTTGTTGTACTAAAACTTCAATGTTTGCTTATGAAACTTGTTGTAGAATGCTTTTTTCTCTTGAGATGATAAAATATGATCAAAAAGTTGTGTAAAATGAATTGACATGTGTATTTATTGGCAACATCTTATTTTCCAATTAATTAGACCTAAGAAGCCGACATTCACCAAAAATAATAATTAAATTGATTAAATTCCCACTTACATTTGAACTTTCCCTCAAAGGGGACTCATTCACCACCCTTGGTGAATGGGTCCCACTATTGCTATTTGAGAGTGGGTTGTCAGGGTATGATGCTATTAAATGTTGTTTGTTAGGTTTTATGTGATTTCACATGTGAAACAAGCCTCTAGATCAAAATTAATAGGTCTAAGGGGCCTATAAATATTGTTTTGAAGGGGAAATGATGTGAAGGGGTCAAAAAGTGGATCTAAGGGTGATCCCACAATAGTGGTTTACAATTTTTGGCCAAACTAGATACTGAAATAATTTTTTTTAACTAAATCTTCACTTTCAAGCACCTATAGGGCTAAACCGTGAGGAATTTAGATGATGCAAAATATCTAAGTTTTGTGATATTTTTTCTGTAGATTATAAATATTATTTTTTTGAAATTTTTGGAATCAAATTGCACTTCTTTTTCCATCTCCCTTGAAAACTAGTTTTTTTCATAAAATAACATTTTCAAAAAGTGACGCTCATCGTATAATGCATAACTTTTTTTACATAAAGGATAAAATTATAATTCTTCCAAATTTAGATTTGTAACTCCAATATCTAGTGCTTCCACTTGATTAGATAGTTTTTTACTAAATATTTTTTCTTTAATCAAGTTTCGAAATCAAACCAATTATAATTTAGACATAGCACAACCGTATAATGCGTAATTTTTTTGTATGTATCAAAATTCTTTTTTTTTTAGATCAAGGAATTCAATATCTGGTGCACTCATATTTTTCAATTTTTTTTGATAATCTACTATTTTTCCACATGTGTAGAACAAAGAGCTTGATTTTCGGTGAAAAACCTACATTCACAAGAAATAAAAAATATATATAATATTAAAATTAAATTTATTTAAAATTATACTTTTTGGGAAGCTTATAATAATGAATACATACTTACAAAAAAAAAATTCTAAATGAATTCATTTGATCCCCCAAAAGGTAAATCAAAAGTGGTTTTTTATCAACATTTTGATAGGTGTAAAGGAGACTCTGTTATAGGTATGGTTTAAAACTAGCGGGGTTCTATCCAAAGGGGTTTGATCTAAGGTAGGTTGATCAAACTCTTTTCAGTTGTAATGCTTTAAATGGAACCTTATAAGGCTTAAATCATTATATTTTCTAAAAATATGTGATTTCAAAAAAAATTAGAATCTCTTAGAAATTGTAAACTAGCTTTGTGGGATCACCCCTAATTATGCATGAAATTGTCTCTTTTCTCAAGAGGGTCCAATTTTCTATGGAACATTTAGCCCCCACTTTAGTGCCCATATGAATCTATGTGCATATGTAAGTTAAATGACTCTAAATAATGCACCTTACTATATAAAAGGATACTCATTCAAAAGATGGGAGAATGAAGCCCCCAATGTAGTTATCTACAAACCACAAAATTAGGAACCATATCCTACAACACACATTCATTAATTGTCAAAAAATACTTTTTTCTAACTCTTTGGAATACAATTCGAGGGTAGATGTATGCCCCCCTTGATTTTGCTTGCTTTACAGAGGTGGAATCAAGGTAGTAATCTAGCCACATCGAAGAAGAAACACCATACTGTAGGGAATTTCCAAATACAATGCCACATAACAATAGGTAAATGATGATGTCAGGTGTGGAATTACGATTCCAATGCATTGAATGACATAAAAAAATAATTACCCTAGCACCTATTATGTTATGTTGAAGAAAAGTTATAGTATAAATTTGTCGAAAAAGATGATAACATTAGGTTAAATGTGAGAGTAAAAAGAGATGAAAAGTAAGTAAAGGAAATGGAAAAAAGTAATTTGTCACTTACAATTCATTTTACCTTCATTGTATCTTGAGAGTGAAAACTTAGGAGAAGAGTATTTTGAGCAAACAAGATTACACACCTTCACGGTTGGACGATCTTCATGAGTAGGTAGCACGCGGTGAGCGGTATCATGAGGTGAGTCAATTCTACAACTTTTTCCATGCATTTTGATGATATTGTAATGATATTTATGCAAGAATAGGTTAATTTAGGGTTCTTAGGAAAAAAAATTGCAATTTTTCCCCTTTTTTTGCAAAGTGTCCCATTTGTTCGCAAAGTGTCCCCTTTGTTCGCAAAGTGTCTCGTTTCTTTGCGAAGTGTCCCCATTTCTTTGCAAAATGGTCAAAAAGGGTTCTAAAGTGTCTAGGGCCATGAGAAAAGCACACTAGATTGACTTTAGCAAACTTGCATGATGAATAATTTGAAACTTGAAGATACTAGATGAAATTTAGAACATTTTAGGATGATTTGGTTAGGTTCCCACCCAGTTGCGGCAGCAGCTAGGGGGAAGACAACTGTCATTTTTGAGAGATTTATCACCAGCGCTATCAGCAGTAGAGATAAAGCATCTACAGTCAGTGGATATCTATTGGGCATACATGATGCCACCTATGAGATACCATGATGCCATTCTTATGGCTTTGTGTGAGTGTTGGGATGCAAATACCTATACCTTTCGTCTTCCTACTAGGGAAATGATGATCACACTCGAGGACATACATCACATTCTCTGAGTTCCTATTTAGGGAGCGTGAGTGTATTTTTGGGGGGACTGTTCATTTTGTGAGAAAAAGAGAGATATGCAGTATTGCCTAGGAGGTTCGATACATGAGGAGAGGGTTAAAGCATAGATCGAGCTGCCTATGCTTCTATACTCATGAGCTCTTGTGGTGAGATAGATTATGATGCACATAGTGGCACTAGTTCTCAATCCATATGGATGAGCGACACACTTGGATGGTAGACTGGTACACCTAGTATGAGGGATGTATGATCAACGAATAGTCTATGCATGGGGTCATTGCATTCTAGCACATTTGTACTATGATCTGGGGAGATTTGTATATCAGGAGATCAAAATTATGGTCCATTGTATGCTTCTATAGGTGTGGTGCCTTGAGCATATCTCATGTACTAGGTCTATCGGATATCCATGTACTATAGCGGCAGAGTACCCACGAGCATTCGACTATCCCCTAAGACAGTTATGGTAGCATGGAGATTTAGAGTTTAGGAGGGTGAGATTCGACTGGATGGAGGAGGATGAGATCCTATGGAGACCTTACTTACTTACTCTACAGTGGCTAGATCCCACCGGGAAACTACATAGGATGTAGGTGGATATATTTCTAGTAGGGAGACATGACTACGTCATGTGACCATTCTATTATGGACAAGTCATGCGACATTTTGGAGAGATTCAAACACCACCTAGGGCATGCCCCTTCATTAGAAGATCAGTCTAAAGTGCCTAAAGGCCAAGGGATATTGTTCGGCTGATTATAGATCATGTTCATGAGAGTGATTCTGATGATTCAGATCACGACTAGCCACCAATCTCTGACATTGATGATGTCAGAAGAACTGATGAGTTCAAGGAGTGGTGGGAATAGGTACAACTAGCTCCTATATTTCCCATGGATTTCCCCTAAGTGATGCAAAGGCAACAATAGATGAGGGTGATGAGACAGAGGAGAGAGCAAAGGAGGTACGATATAGGCCAGTAGATTTTTTTACAGATGTGATTGATGAGTACCAGTCTAATGCTAATCTTGACTATGAGGACCAGGATAGAGGAGAGGATGAGGAGGAGGAGGCACCCCTCAGTGAGGGTGATGAGTTTGCTATTAAGGATTAGTATGAGTATGGAGATTCCTCACATACTTACAAGACCATATCATGAGCAATAGCTATAGGAGACATCAGTGTGTAGAGTCAGAGGGAGGCTAGCACATCCTCCATGCCCCTTAGAGATGAGGAGGTTGACATTTCTCATGCGTTTGGAGACGTAGGTGGTAATATTTGATTTTATGCATGTCCTTTTAATGATTTATGCTTAATTTGTATATGGATATATATATATATATATATATATATATTACAATGATATGTTATTGATTGTGTACATGATCTATCTTGCAGGAGTGATGAGAGATTGGCAAGAGTTCTATCATCAAGCAGCCACAAAGATAGTGCCAACATCCCTTGAGAAGGATGAGATAGATCCTAACTACATTCCCCCACGATCGTGGAGGAGGAGCCAGAGTCACTTAAACCATTCACAAGGCTACGAGCAACATACAAGAGTATGAGGAGATGACTCCGTCAGGATGAGAGTGCACTATAGTCAACATAGACCTCAACAGAGATAGGGAGACTACGTGCAGAGCTAGCTTAGGCACCGACAGAGAGGGACCAGATGGCAGATGAGTGGCTTATAGCTATTGGATGAGTACAAGGTCTGGAGTATGCACTGAGACTCAGCAGTTCGCAATCACAGTCACACACAACCGTCTCATGATGTCCAGGGACTGGATCATGAATGCCAGATTCTAAGGGGTCTAGCTCTCACAGACCATTATGATGTGATTCTGATATGTATATGAAACTTTGATAGATATAAAGAGACATGCACCTTTTATAATTTGATGATGTAAATTTTATTTTGAAATGAATGTTAAATGCTATGTGATTAATTAAAGGACTTATGGTGAAAATATTTAATTAATGGCTACATGATTTAACATAATCCATGTGATCTAATATAAAACATATTGCATTTTTATCATAGATACATAATTGGTGATGAGAAAAAATATATGTTAAATTAAATACACTAATAAGGATCTAACTTAACATAAGAGTAATGTGAATAGTATGAAGTCTAAAGCAATTATAAAATGAACGTAAATAATTACTTTAGTGTTCAAGATGAACATAAATCTAGTTGTCAAGAATGAAGCAATGTGAAAGCTATTTAGAATATCATCAAATAACTCTAAACAACATTGCTATACCAAACATACTATTCAAAGGATATTAGATATAATACCAACATAAATGTGTGGCATTAATAGGGTCCTTAAGGGGTGTTATGTCAATTTGCTTTAAAATATGAGCACCAGACCCATAACTAGTATTAACTATATAAGGTCCCAACCAATTAGCGCTAAAATTATCATTTTCTTCATTATCAGCACTAACAGTTTGTTGATTTTCAATAAGAACAAAATATCCCTTAGAAAATGAGTGAGGAATAACATGGATGCTATTTTTTCATTGTAATTGTTTGATGTGAGCTTGCAAATATTTGAGAGTGTTAATGCACTGTTCATCGAGCATCTCAAGTTGATGTAATTGTTAAGCTTTATAAGTGTCATCATCAAAAAGATCTCAGAGATCAACTCTCAAAGTATGAATTTCTAACTCCAAGGGAATTATCGCATTAGTACCATAAACAAGGCTATAAGGGGTAGTGCCAGTGGATGAACGAACACTAGTTCTATGAGCCCAAAGTGCATAGGGGAGTTAGATATACCAATCTTTATGATTATTGTTAATGGTTTTCTTAAGGATTTGTTCAATAATTTTATTAGTATACTCAACTTGTCCATTGGATTGTGGATAGTATGTTGTGAAAAAGTGGTGTTGGATATTAAAGGTTTGGAGAAATTGTTGAACTTCATTATTCTTAAAGGGAAAACTATTATCTGAAATGATTGCAAAAGGAAGTCCAAATCGAGCAATTATGTGTTCCATGAGGAAACGACAAATTACTTCAACAGTTGTTGAACGATGAGGGATAGCTTTGACCCATTTTGTGAAATAATTAGTTGTGGTTATGATAAATGTGTGTCTAGCAGAAGAAGGAGGTGAAATTTTTCTAATAAGATCCAATCCCCATACTGAAAATAGCCAAATGGGAACATGGGTCGCACGGAGTTCAACAATAGGAGTGTGAATCAGATTGCTATGTTCTTGGCATTTGTGACATTGTTTAACATAGTTAAAATAATCCTTCTCCATATTTCTCCAATAATAACCCATACAGACAAGTTTTTGTACTAATGAATGTCCTCTGAAATGAACTCCATAGGCACCAGCATGAGCCTGTTCAAGCACTAAGGGGATTTCAGAATCCTTAAGACAATGTAGTAAGAGACCATTAAAATATCTTCTATACAACGCATCTACAAGAATCACATATTTAGTTGAAATTTTTCATAAGAATTTTTGAGTAATCATTCTATATTGTATCATACCATTCACAAAAAGGTGTTTTAGATATTGGTAAAATTTCTTCTAATAGAGCATCAATCAAAGGTTTCATGATGGTGTGAATAATGAGTGTGAAATCAACAAAAGGATCATGTGGGGATATGAGAGAACCTGCACTAGCCATTGCATCCACATGTCATTTTTCTTTACGTGGGATGTTATCAACGGTGAATGAATCAAATTTATCTAATAATTTCATGATAATATCTTTGTAATTTAATAATTTTTCATGTTTAGTTTGATATGCGCTATTGATTTGTTTGATGACTAATTGTGAATCACCAAAGATCTTAATATGTCAGGCATGAAAGGATAAAGTAGCTTGTAATCTCACAATCAATGCTTCATACTCAGCTGTATTATTTGTACATAAGAAATTCAAACAATAGGACAAGGGAATAGGGTTACCATTAGGTGGAATGAGGACCACTCCTACACCGAAACCTATTCAACAATTAGAACCATCAAAGAATAACTCCCATGGTCTAATATCAGTGGTTAAAACATGATCATTAGGAAAGGAATGAATGGTAGGGAAAGTGAAGGGAGAAGGAGCATCAACTAAGTGATCAGTTAAGGCTTGACCTTTGATTGTTTTTTGTGAAACAAATTTAAGGTCAAAATCAGTTAACAACATTACCCACTTAGCTAAGCATCCAGAGAGATCAGTTTTGTTGAAAAGATATTAAGGAGGATCAAATCTTGTGACAACTTGTGATTTAACATTTAGTAAATAATGTCGCAACTTACTAGTAGCAAATACAAGAGCCAAACATTATTTTTCAATTAGTGAATAGCATGTTTAATAATCAATTAAGGTGCGGCTAATGTAATAAACAAGGTTCTCTTTACCATGATCGTCTTGTTGAGCCAAAAATGTTGCAAGAGCATGGGCAGATGCGGCAATGTACAAAATAAATGGCCTATGCAGCATAGTTGGTTGTAAAACAAGTGGAGTAACTAAATATTCTTTTAGACTCTCAAAAGCCTATTTACAATCATCATCCCAATCAAAAGGAACACCCTTTTTAAGAAGACATGTGAAAGGTAATGTGTGATAAGCTAAGGATGCGACAAAATGTTAGATAGCTTGAATGCATCCTTGTAATGTACATAATTGAGAAATGTTCTTTGGAGGTGGCATGTGAAAAATTGCATCAATTTTCTTTGTGTCCACCTCAATGCCTCTATGAGATATGATAAATCCTAAGAGTTTACCACTATCTACACCAAAGACACACTTTTTCTAATTCAATCGCATGTTACATTGTTTGATTCATTCAAAGATTTTGCAAAGAACATTTACAATGTCTTGTCGAGTTAAGGATTTAGCAAGAATATCATCAACATAATCTTCCAAGATTTTGTGAATGTAATCATGAAATATTAATTTCATTGCACGTTGATAAGTTGCACCAGTGTTCTTTAAACTGAAGGGCATCACAACCCAACAAAATGTTCCCCAAATAGTTGTAAAGGCAGTTTTGTATTGATCTTGAGGATTAATAAGGATTTGATTATAACTAGAGAATCCATCCATGAATGAAAACAAAGCATGTCTAGCAGTTGAATCCACGGTCATGTTGATACTAGGAAGTAGAAAATCTTTAAAGAGGCTTTATTCAAATCTTGAAAAATAGTCCACATTCCAATTTTATTATCAAGTTTTGCAACTATGAAAATGTTTGAGATCCAAGGAGAATAATCAATAGGTCAAATGAAGCCAACATCAAGAAGTTTTTCAAGTTCTTCTTTAACACGTAAGGGCACATTAGGGTGCATTTTACAGATGTTTTAACAAATAGTTTTAGAATTGTTATCAAGGACAATATTATGCATCACAATTTTTGAGTCAATTCCTGGCATGTCAGAGTATTTCCAAGCAAAAAAATTAGGAAAATCATGAAGTAAAGTAGTTTTATCTTCTTGTTCTTCATCATCAAGGCACTTGTCGATTTTAATAACTTTATCTTGATCATTAATTTCCATAAGTACATCAACTGTATCACCTAAAGGGAGTGCATTGGATTTAGGACTTTTAGATTCCAAAAATTCTTCATTGATATCACTTGTTTCGTGCTTGGTAACATTTATAGCATGAGTAATGTGTTTAAGGGAAGCATATGAGGATGAGGTACCGTAAACACCAAGTATGTGTTTCAAGGCCTAATCACTATCGACATGCAACCATGAAGGTGGGAGGGTTGGATCAAGCAAGTCAGGATGAGTAATGGTAAGTTTGTTTTGTGGTTGACATGATCACATTAATGTTTAAGGATGGTCATTGAGTAGCTTTAGTTGTTTGAGAAAAAAATATCCCAATTCCATTAAATTCATTTCTTGTGTATTAGGTTCAATAGGAACACAAATACCTTGTTCATTTTTTCCACATCATTTTCTAGTATAACCCAATTGCTTCAAAAATTTATAACCTTTCCCATAAAGTATTTCCATTTCACATGGGGTAGGTGGGGATTGATAATCTATCTCATCAAAGTTTGTTGTGTATGTTACATTTTCATCCATATTGTAAGAGATAGATGTTTGAGACAACTTGGCAAAATTTTGAGTGGACATAATGGTTGGTTGGTCAGGATTTTCATCTTGCTTTTGCATAAGTGTGTATTCGCCCATAAATGGGGGTGTGAATTCTAAGGATTCCCAATCATCACCAAATAATTTAGAGGCCAATTTTGTGTCATTATGTTCAATTTCAAGAGGATCAATGTGAGAGGTTAGGATTAATTTTTTCAAAGGATTTGTAACCCCTTTTTCAAGATGCAAATAGCTTTCAGGCTTAGGATAAATTTCAATTTGATATATGCAATTGTTATAAACATACTTCATGATATGGTGAAGGGTTGAAGGCACTGAATTCATCTCATGAATCCAAGGTCGGCCTAAAAGAATATTATATGAGAGATCATATGGCATGACATGGATAAGAGTCTACAAAGTAACCATTCCAACTATAATAGGTAAAGTTATTATCCCAAGTGGTTGTTTTGTTGTGTTATCAAATCCTTGAATAGAAATAGAATTAGGTATTATTTATGATCTATCCACTTTTAATCAATCAAGAAGACTCACACTACACACATTAAGGGTAGAACCATTATAAATGAGAATGCATTTAATACCTGTATGATGAAATTGAGCAATGATCATAAAGGAATCATGCTATTTTTGTAACTCCAAAGGAGGGAGCTCATGTTGATGAAACATAATATCAAGACTATGCTTTTGAACAAGAGCTTCCACATCACTCAAAGTGGTTCTAGGAGGGATTGTTATTTGTTTCAAAGAAATTTGAAGAATGGTATTATAACTTGGTGAAGTTTGAAGCAATTCCCAAAGAAATATTTTAGCAGGAGTATTCTTTAATTATTCAACAAGATCATACTCCTTTGTAGGTGGGTTATAATGAGGAGCACTAGAAGGATTAGGTAAAGGTAGTGATGGTGGAATGATTTGTGGTGGTTGTGGGTTATTTTGTGTATTATATGTATGAGAAATAGTATCATTACTAGATTGATGTGATACATTAGAGGGATGGAGGGGATGCGAGGGTGGATAAGGGATAAGTTTTGGTTTATTGGAAGGATGGAGTGGATGTGAAGGTGCACAAAGGACGAGTTTTGGTTGAACTACATGAACGTCCTTAATTATTAAAGGTATCACTACAAACCATAGTGGATGAATTGGATGAGATGGAGTCTTGAAGAGACTTATCTAACAAAGGAAAATCATCACTCCCAAAAGGTTGTAAAGGTGAACAATCATCAACCCATTTAGAATGTTTAAGGAAAGCATTAGAGGTATGAACATTTGTTAACGCAAGGTGATTACCACAAACCTTAGTGGATGGATTATGTGAGATGAAGTCTTGGAGGGCTTCATCTAACAAATCAAAGTCATCACAATCAAAGGGTTTGAGGGAGGGTGTTTCGGTAGGGGTTGAAGGTTTCTCATTAAAAACATTAGAGGATGAAGTGAGTGAGAAGACACCCTTAAGGGTTTCATCTAGCTTAACAACATCACCTCTACTAAGTGGTTTGGATGAGATGTTATTAAAAATTTGAATCATATGTTTAATGGGACCATTTGAGGTATTGCTTGATTGGTTTTGGAGATTTGCTATAGTTTCCTCAATGTAAGCTGGTCTAAAAGGACTACGAAAGATAACCAAAAATGGAACTTGTAAAATTCTAAAACCATCCATAAATGCCATGAAAAGAGATGAAATATATGCTAAGAAGACAAAGAAGACTTAAACAGAAACAAAAAGGAAATTATAGGAAACATAAAGATGCAGTGCAAGAAATTAAAATCTAGAAATTTTGATAAAAAAAAATGGAAAGGGACTGATTCACGTTAGGTGGCAAATGAGCCCCAGGAGATGACTTTTTTGTGTTTTTTTGTAAAAATTTGAACTCTATACAATGCAAATTCAGAATACAAATATAGAAATGAAAAGGAATGCAATAAGTTAAAGGAAAAATGCTTTTACTAATGCAATGTTTCTAAGAATCTTAAAATAATGCAAGAACCTATAATAATGAAGACCTAAGATGCAATTAGGAAGGGAAAGAAAAATGTTATTATGTTGAGATTTCATGTTCACCAAGATGTGACATAGATTTTGGGAACCCTTAGGATGCTTTCTCTTACACTCCTAGGGTTTTTCACCTAAAAGGAGAGAGATCTAGGCCCAAAATGCTTGTGTAACACTCAAATTAGGATGTATGCTATATGATATGATGTAAATGAACTTAAATAAATGCAATTAACTGATTAAAATGAACTAGAATGAATGCAAAGCTAAGATATATGCCTTGTTTGAAAACACAACATGATATGCAAAAAGATTGAAAATGATGAATGAAATGCAATTTTTCACTAAATAGAAGATTATTTCTCAGAATGTGTGCACCTTGGGCGAATCAGTCCTAGATCGGGAATTTTTTGCTTAGAATATGTTTTCTGATAGTCAGGGATCTGAAATAGCATCTGACTCAATTCTACACCTTAGGTGGGACTCATTCACCAAGCATGGCGAATCAGTCCTCTTTCTATTTTTTGCAAACTCAAAACTCAACTCTATATTTTGACACTTGCACAACAAATTTTGACATAAACCCAATTCCAGATCTCAAAAAATTCCTACAAAACAACTTAAAAGAGTTGATCTAATGGTGGGTTTTCCTTAGTCAAACCCCTAGGTGGGTAATTAAACCTTGAATAGAGAAAAATCTGCATAAACCCTAGCCTTAGATGTATTACAGACCAAGAAAAGTTGAATCATAAAAAAAATCCTATTCTATTGTTCTAGAATAAGATATGTAAGAATGATTGAAAGGATGCAAGATCTCTACCCTAGAAACCTTACAACACATGAAACATGGATAAAAAATGACATGCAAATGCTAAATAAACACAATGCAAACCTTAGTATGAAGATAGAGTAACAATGGAAGATGGAATCAATAGGAAACCAAGTCCTTAGGCATGATTTGGTGGCTAGTTGCACCTCTTCACCCTATATTTCTTCATGATTCACCATAGGAATCCATCATCAACCCTTTGCAATGTTGGATCTTGGCAAGATTAGTGAGCTTCAAGACCTACAAAAACCCTAGTTTGTTGTCCTAAAACGTCAACTTTTGCTTATGAAACTTGTTGTAGAATGATTTTTACTCTTGAGATGATAAAAAGTGATCAAAAAGTTGTGTAAAATGAATTGAAATGTGTATTTATAGGCAAAAACATCTTCTTTTCCCCTTAATTAGACCTAAGAGGCTGAAATTCACCAGAAATAATAGTTAAATTGATTAAATTCCTACTTAAATTTGAACTTTCTCTCAAAGGGGACTCATTCACCACCGTTGACGAATGGGTCCCACCAAAGGAGACTCATTTTCCCAAGGTGGTGAATGAGTCCCACTACTATTGTTTGAGAGTGGGTTGTCAAGGTATGGTGCTATTAAATGTTGTTTGTCAAGTTTTATGTGATTTCAAATCTGAAACGAGCCTCTAGATCAAAATTAATAGGTCTAAGGGGCCTATAAATGTTGTTTTGAAGGGGAAATGATGTGAAGGGGTCAAAAAGTAGATCTAATTATCCGTGAAATTGTCTCTTTTCTCAAGAGGGTCCAATTTTCTACAGCACAAAATGCATTTGAAATGAAACAAAATTAAGCTAGATCAAATGAAATGAATGAAACAAAAACTTAGTAAACTAAAACAAAGATCTAACAACAGCAAACAAAAGCATAGAAATAAGGTTTTTAATACTGTAAAATGCAATTTTAGGTTTGACATAGGACTAAATCACCCAGAGGGGTGTATTAGTCCCAGTTAGGATTTTTGAAGGGTTCAAATGTTGAAAAACAATCAACACAGAATTCCAAGAAATTAGGTAAGTCAACCTATATCAAGACTAAATTGCCCAAAGGGGTGAATGAGTCCTAGATTAGGGTTTTGACACTAAATTCAAATTTTTTTGAGTGAATGTTAAGGTTTTTGGTTTTTATGTTCAAATGAAATTTAATGATGGAAGATGCAAAAATGCAACCTATATATGCACTTTCACTAATGCGAGATTTAGAAGCCCTAAATGCAAATTAACTAATGCAAGATCAAATGAAAAGTTAATGTAATCTAGATCTAGAACTGAAATGTACTGCAAATCAAAAATAAGGTTTCCAAAGGCTAGATTCACCAAAATGAACAAAAGGAAATAGGGTGGTCCACCTTTTAGGAGATGGACCACATAAAAGGGGAAAGGGAGACCTCTTATTTCACTCTTAGTTCATTCAAGGAAATCCTAGAGGTCTCAACCTATTGATTTAATTGAGAGAAGTGGTTGCTATAAAGTCTCCTTAGGTGTGATTAAACAAAGGGGGTTCACCACTAAGTAAAGGCTTAGAAAGTATGAAATGCAATGATATGCAAATCTAACTATGCAACCTATGAAGTGAAACTTAAAATCATAATAATGAACTATAGATAAACAGAGGTGCACCTAGAAAACTAGAGATTCCTAAAACAATGCGTGCAATATTGAAATTATGACTTTTGATGTGAACTGAGACTCATACACTGGGTTGGGAAATTTAGTCCTAGTTTAGGGTTTTGGGCTAAATTTGGAATATACATCTACTAAACCAAGATCTATAGGAAATGACTGAAAAAGGCGTATTACATACTAGGACTCATATGCCCAAGGTGCCAATTTAGACCCAATATTAGGGTTTGGATGAAACTCTAATATCCTCTAATGATTTTCTATAGCTTTTGTCCTGTCTGATCTCCAAGTTTGAAACTTTGGATTCTAGCCTATAGGCGACTTTTCGTGAAGATGACAACTTCTTGAAAATTTTAACAACTTTCTTCAATCTTGCAACTTAATCTTCAAAGGATTTTCAAGCCTTAAAACACCTAATTTTTCAATCACACATGTAGAGGAGAGAAAAATGTTGTTTTGTTAGTGGACAGGGTTTTGCCTTGGTCAAACCCCACTTTGGTAATCAAACCTTGGAATAAAATGAAATAGAATGAAGGAATGATGAATGAACAAATATGCTATGTTGCAACTCACCAAACCCTCAGAATAAAGGTTGCAATCTTGTATGAAATGCATAGCATGAATGTATCTATTGAATCTTGATTGTATATTATGAATCTTGACTTGAATGCTTCATTGAATCATGAAAACTTGCATCACAAATATTAGCTAAAAAACACACATGATGCATGATGACTTTTCCATGATGCTTGAATCTTGAATATAGCTCAAAAATGCTTGATAATCATCTCTTGATTGTTCTTGAATTCTCTTGATCTCATAAACTTGCTAGGATACTTTCTCATAAAATTTGCTACAAGAAATTATGTGAAATAACCTTGTATTTATACTTTTTTATACCAAATTTTCCAAAATTACAACACTACAAGCCGACATCAAATCTAAGGGAGTAAAATCCTACCAAGAATTGATTTCAAAATAGGTCCAAGCTAAAGTGGGATGCATATGCTAGTGTGGAATATGAGTCCCAATAGCCTAAGCTTGGGACACAAATTTCAAGAAAAGCTAAGTTCTATGCAAGCTTTAGGATCAAGCCCCAAAACTTAGGTGGAACCCATATTCCCAAGGTGGAGTATGAGTTCCAGATCATAAAATATGGAACACACTACCCAAAAACATGAATTATGATTGGTCATTTATTGAATGTCGAGATTATGCTCAAGAAAATTCATTAAGTAATTCTTGTGGATGCAAAATAGGACCAAATAAGACATAAAGTAGTCCAATTTTAGTAGGGAGAGTTCAAACATGTGTGAAAATGTAAAGGGGTTCATTTTCCTACACTATAGTTGTGCATAGCTCAACTTTTCAAAATTCATCTAATCTTTCTAATTCTTCTATTCTTTCCCTAAATATTTCATCCACTTTTAATTGCAATGTTAGTGCGGTACAATGCTAGGGATTATGAAATTCATGCGTATTGTTACATCAAGACCCTATACCAACTAGAATGGTGTGAATTTTCTTATCCTTTTGTAATAGGTATGGTATGCCCTTAGTACTACCAGTATCTTAACATCCTAGTTTTTCTAGTTTCCATTGCACATTTTCATCAATTTGTTTTTCCAATTACAACGCTTCACTATCTCTATTTGCTCGTAGATGGTATGGAGACATTTTATTGTGTGTTATCATGAAATTATGTAGCAATTCTATTATCATATTGTTTATGAAGTGTTTTCCTTAATTGCTAGCTATGCTTAATGGGATGCATCCATATATGGTAATAATGCTTTCATATAGAAAATTGGTGGCAATTATCACAATGCAGTCTCTGGTTGTTTCTGCTTCTACCCTTTCCATTAAGTACTACATAGGTAATAATGAATCAAGCCTTTAAGTGTTTTGTCAGCAGATCAATTAGCCCTATGAAATCAATTTCCCATTTCTCGAAAGGATTTTGAGCTAGTACCAGTTTGAGGGGCATTTCATCTCAGACGGTAGGCTTTCTTACTCTTTGATAGATGTCACATCCTTTTGTATAGTCATTGGAATCCTTATGTACAATTGGCCACTATAGGCTTGCTAGTTTTACCCTTCTTGCAGTATATTCTTTGGAGTTATGTCCTCCGACAATCCTACAATGTGCTTCCTATAAAATGGATTTTCTTTCATGTGTATATAAAACTCTTCTTATGATGCCATCCTTTCTCCTATGGTGTAGTTCTCCTTATACTAAGGTATACACTACTACTAATTGTGTCAATGATTGTTTATCTTATGGGGTTAGGTCCTTGGGAAATTCTCCAATTGATAACAAAATGGCAATGTCTTCTAGTTCTTCTGATACTATAGTGATTCACAACAAATGTGTACCAGGTAAGATTATCACATTGTCTAGAATTGCTCCTTGATAACATAAATTAGCCAACTCAATTAAAAAATCAGTTATTGAGATTCAAGAATATATGTGAGAGAAAATTCAAATATACATATGACTCACTTTATCATTGTATGTGAATAAATGAAACATGAAACTACATATCTAACTATGAATAATATAAACTTATTATAAATTATATTATTCTATAATATATTGTAATTATCTTTATTGTATGTTTATATAAACATTGTAATTTTAATCCAGAAATATTTATTAAATAAATATAAAATCCAAACTATTCAATAGAAACAAAATATAGAACTTGTGGCTATTATATGGACACATGTTTACAAGAGAATTATTTGTTTACAGACCACGTGCTGCCAGCAGACTTGAGTCTATCTTCGTGAATTATATATATATATGAATAACTATCCAGGAAACGTTTTGGCGGTGGCGATATTTTGGGATATGATTTAGCGTTGTGCAGTTATTGTGGCGGTGGTGATATTTTGAAAGATATTTTTCTTATTTGTGCAGAAGCGTTGTGATTGTCAATCTCGAAAGATGATCTTCTATTGTATTAAGCAGTTAATACATGATATTTTGCGCCCCTGTAGGTGAGACAACTGATAAACGTTGTGTATGGGGGCGGATATGAGAAATCCAGTCAAAAAACAGACGGGTTCTGATTCTTATGATTTGGGATTTTCCCCAGGTTTTGTGTTCACGTTTAAATGCTGCTGACAAATGCCAATGCAGGAAAGGCTATAGTGACTCTCTTTTGTCTGAATGCTCTTTTAAAAAGTTCATCCTTCAAGGTTTTTCTATAACTCCTTTCCTTTTCATGCTTATGTTTTCGGTTATCTCTTATAAGATCCTCAATCTTGCAACTTTATTTATGGAATACCTTTTTTCAAAAATGTTAAAAGCCCTTAATTTCACTTTGTAATTTTGAGAATGAGGTGATTCACATCTTAGAAATTTTAATATCTTTTTATGTTGTTATTTCTAAATTTGTCATGTATAAAATTGAATTTCTTACAACACAATCTAATTTTTATAAGGATTGATAAGAGCTAAAACATGACATAATGACTACATATCTTGGCATATCTTTTAGTATTGGGCTTTCAAAGGACATGTGAATATGATTTCTCAACAAGTTATAAAGAAAACTTGAACTAAACTAATTTGTTCTTATGTACAACTAGATGTATTAAAGTAGTCAACAAAATTCTCATAGTTGGTTTCCTTCAAAGAATTGTTGCAATTAGCTAACTCGCCTTTAAGAAATTTTATATAGGCTAAGTAGGGCAACAAAGAGGTTCATGAATCAAATCATGGTTACACTATATATGATCAAAAGAGAAAGGAGACTTTCCAATTATAAGCCCCTTGTACTAGGGGATATGTTTAATTGATGAATAGGCAGTTAGATCATTAGATGGTGAAGTGTCATGGACGCACTTACTTTTTTCCTCACCTATTATAATATTGCTAGACAACATTAGAACTTGGTTAATTGGAATGACAAGATACTCTTAGCACCATTCTTAAAAGCACATGCCTTGGATCCATTCAATAGCATGTGTAAAGGTTGGAAGATTGTCTCATAGCACCTAACTTGGTCTATTCAAACCTTAATTCAATGTCTAAGATTCCCCCCCGCCTCCATCTAGTTGAACAAGTTGATTTGAGAGAACCACAAACATCTTGCTATCAGACATGAATTTTAAGGTAACTACATATCCCAAAATAGGAAATTTATGTTGTCTTGTGTTTTGTGAGATATGTATAAGTTCACATGGAAAATGTGGTAGTAGCTAAGACACCAATTTCATCTCATTGTACTTGTGACAAGCAACGAATGTTCAACAATCAACAACCGGTTCTAGTTCCTCCTCACTTCAAATCTTTCTCCACATACTATCACAACTCCTCTATAAAGGATTATTTATGGTGTAGTGACTATTGTATCAAATGTTTTCCCCTTAAAATAAATTATTGACTTCTTCCATCTATTTTCCTCCCACCACCTCAACACCAAATGGATGTTAAAAATTTCTAGATCCATTTAGAATAAATTAAGCTAGCATACTTGGCAATCCAAAGTTAATGGAAAATTATAGTTAATCTCCTAGAAACTACTTCGTGTTGAAACTATTTTTTTATAATTGTCACAAGTCTATTAAATGTTTCTTCTATTTTTGCTAGCAGGCAGCCTACAAGATTTGACACTATCTCATGTCTTAATCTCCTTTACTTTCCCCATAACCTGTCATTAAAACTTACACTTCAAGCCTTATTGGAAACCTCAGTGATTCATTGTAAGCACCTTATATGGTTATTTAACACATGGTTACTAGGAAGCACAATGGAGGAGAAACCAAAGATAAATCAATAATATAAACCATGTGATACCCAATTTATAAAATGAGGAGCCATATACAAGCTAAATTAATGATTTATCTCAAGGATATGGTAGATGAGGCTACTTCAGAAACAATAGAGATGGTTGTGGAAGAGGAAGAAGTCAAAAACCAACTTGCTACTACTACAATAAATTAAGCCATTATGCAAATGAATGTAGGAGCTAGAATAGAGAAGATTTAAGTTGTGGGTGTTGTAGTGATGCTACACATAATACTTTGAGTTGCCCCAAAGTGAGTTTGAGAAGATGGCTTAGGAGATGATAGAAGTAGCTATTATTATGCATAGTTAAAGTGCTTACTCCTCTCTAAAGGTAATGGTGCATGCAAGAAATATGATACTTGATTATAAAGATTTTGAGGATGTCTGTGATGAGATTATTGGTAATAATTATTTTATCAATTTGATCTTCATTTTGGTTATTATCAATCAAAAATAGAGATTGAGGGTATATAAGATAATTTTTCAAATCTATAAGAACCACTAGCAGGTTTCATTAATGACTTTTAACCTCACAAATACACTATCTACATTTCAAAATTTGAAGAACTCTATCTTAGATAACTCATTTTGTTACATCTTAATAAATAATAAATAAAAAGACTAAGGAAGAACCCAAGTCCAACATGAATTTTTGACATTTTCAAATAGCTTTAGCTTTATGTTAATCCATCCAAATATGTGTTTAGAGTCGAACACGTTGAGATCATAGGTCAAGGTAGATTCTCACATGATCAAGATTATTGTAAAATGCCTAAGTAGTTTCTTATAGGTTATATATTATTGCATCAATTCATAAATAATTATGGTGTCATAGCATCGCCTCTTACAAACTTGTTGGAAAAGATTATTTCTAGAGGTACTAAAAAGGAATTTGAGAAGCTAAAAAGAATCTCTAACAAACCTAGTTCTAGTTCCAGCTTTTTCTTTCTTTTTTTTTGTGTTTTTTGGATAGCCCCCAACGTTACTTGTCCTTTCCAAACAAGACATTTCAAGATAACACTTGATAAACCTTTGGAAAGAGGTAAGGTACGGTTACAAAACCTGCAGAAGGCACAGAAACCTCAGAATGCAGGGAGACACAGATGATTGCAGCCTTTGTTTTGGAAGCAGTGAAGCTATGCAAAGACAACTGGCTGCAATATATTTATATGGAATGTCTTCTCTTGTATAGGCAATGCTGCCGCACCATATACCCCTGGAGGAGGAGCACTTGAAGCCGACATTATGGAGGCCTTGGCTTTCTTGGAGAGCGACTCCATCGAACAAGATTATTTGTTGGAGAGGAATACGAGCATTCCTTCTATACCGTGCTCTTCCTTCACCATTCCGTTCCATCTAATCCAGGGAGAAGAGGACAATGACTGTGCCGCTCTACTTGAAGATCACACGGTTTAACAATCCTACAATCAACATATATCTACACTTCATCTATGCTCAAGAGCAATAAATAATTTTGTTCATTTTTATCGACAGGCCAATGCCGCTGCTACTCCTCCCCCTTATCCAAGTAGAGCTAGTCGAACTGAATCTTTCAATAGTCGTACTGGGGATAAAAATTCACAATCGACCAAAAAGAAGCTCTTCGTCGACATCGACTCTCAATATACGGTACACAATTAAATCCGACTTACATTCTTTTGTATGTATGATTTACACTATTTTTTCTAGAAACCATCTTGTAATGTCTGTATTTAATTTTAAGCATGCGTTTAAGAGGACAATTTGGTAACGACTAATTGCACAAGGTATGCAATGTGTACACACCAGGCTTTAACATCTCAACGCAGCATCCATGTGCGTACAGATGCCTCTTAATAATAGAAGAGCCAATAGCTTGTCGTCAAGTATCGATTGATTACTCCCCACGTAAATAGCTGACTAATTTGCCACAGTACACCGATTATTGTTTCTAACGTAAATAATAGATTGATTGACCACAATATGGCAGCTGTTTAAGACTTGTACGTGTTAGCAAACTAAACAAGCCATGTAACATAAACTAATATGTACCTCACCGTCATGCATGTAGGACTCTGAAGATGAGTTTGCCGACTTATGCAGAATTCTTTCTCCCATGAGCAATACTTCATCCAAAACACACAGAGATACCACCCACGTTCAAATTTCCAAAAGAGACAGAGCTACACACGTTCATAATTTGTCTGAAAAGGTTTTTTCTTAAACCCTTATGCCCTTCATCGTTTATGGAGTTATCATGACTTTGAGTGATTTTGTTATGAATATTTTAAGGGTTTTGTGAAAACCAGAGGCGAAGGAACAGAATCAATAACAAATTGAAAGCTCTTCAACTTCTGATTCCTAATTTGCAGAAGGTTTGCTTATTTGCATGGCTTTCATTTTCATAAGAGACTGTAGAAGTTTAATCACAGAGGCAGAATCTTTGAAATAATATCTAAGTTACTATTTATTTCCACTATTTTCGACAGACAGACAAAGCTTCCATCCTTCAGGAAGCAATTGAGTACGTCAAACAGCTTCAACTTCAAGTACAGGTAAGTTTCTCCATGTTTAAGAATTCCTGTTCAAGTTTTCGAAACATGTAATAACCTCTCCAACTTCCATCTTGACTTAAATGTGTTGTAGATGCTTTCCTCTCCAAACAAGACGAACCCATCACATATCTCCGTACCAATGGGAATCCCATTCTTTCAGATGCCCCAGATGTGGATGAACACGAACTCGGGCTTCATGGGAATGGGAGTAAACATGGCTCATTCCCATTCGCAATGGAATAGTGGGTTCATGACCGAGCCACAGGGGGTTCAAGGACAAACAATACCACCATGGGCTAACCAACAAAACAAAGAGTAATTTCATAAAGTAAGTCTGTCAATGTTCAAGAAGATTTCAGAACGCAACAATGTATGGAATACTTCACAGGCCAGTTCCTTGAAGCAACTCATATTCAATCGAAGTAGCCCATTTGTCTTTGTGTGGAAGATTTAGATTTGAAAGGTAGCCCGTCTCTTTAAGCTTTCAATCTTTTTCAAAAACGTTATTGTTTTATTTTCAGTTGCAGTGGCAATAGTCTCTTCCAAGCACATTTCGAAGTTCCACAGAGGAGCACCGGATATGCAGAAGTTGAGATAATCTGTACATGACCAACTCTACGTATTAAACAAACGAGCATCAGTCTCTTATAAATAAATATTTACTGGAACCTCGTTGAAAATAACTTAGCTGGTTATTGCAATGCCATTAATTATAATTTATGAGTTAATTTCTGCGGATGGGATTTGAAAGAAACAACACTTGTTATAAAAATTGATTCAATTATCAGAAGCAGTTTTAGACAAAGTAAATCCTTTGAAAATATAAACAGAAAAGGTTTCTCGAGCCTAAGAGAAAAGATATGCACGGTTTGCTAGGGATTGTTGCTCTGCACGCGGCGGATCGGTTGAAGGAGATCGACCCTCACTTTGGGCACATCTCCAATCGCTACGGAGAGGAGTTTCTAAACCCTAATACGACTCATGACTTTTTATAAAATATAAAGTATAAATTTATTATCTATATTCCTTTGATTACGATTCAATTGTGAAATTTATTGATTTTTTTAATGAATATGTATCCGAGCATTCTATTAAATTAAGAAATATAGATGGCAAGAGTAGTAGCACTACGAGAAGTGTTGGCAAAATAAACTCAACTACAGTGGGCAAAGATGAAAACACACACAACAAAGACCAATGAAGATAACAAGACAAGGAGGTAGAAATATATTCTCTATTTCATTCATTCACTAAAATATTACATTCAAAAAATATTACACAAAAATCAGAGTTAAAGCTCAAAAAATATTACACAAAAATCAGAGTTAAAGCTCTGTATATTTTTCATACAAAAATTGTGCATATTCCAACACATTGGAGCTTTCTTGTATGTTGCTGCGTGCTGGAGATATTCCAGAGCACTGAAGTACAACTCTCTGCCAATGTCTTATACTGCTACAGGTTCTCCTAAACATTCCCTTTCTATAGATCTATGTTCTGCTAAACATTCCTCCTTGTTTGCTGCTGCAAAAACTAACTGCCTCCTTCTGCAGAATAAACATTCTATTCTTCTTTTGACTTTTGTTGCCCTTTCCAAAAACTAGCGCTCAATTTCAAATTCACCTACCAAAATTATTTTTCTTCCAAAAAAACATTTATTGGCCAACATATGTCAGAAAATGCAACTGGGCAAAACGATCCAAAGTGGATCCCATCTGACTGTGCATTAAATGCACTTTCCCATTGCTACTCAAAATTAGATAATCCAACAAGAAGGTGGAAGGCCCTGGTCACTCAGCCTATCCCATACATTATAAGGGTCTAGAGTGATATCAAAGATTTCCCATTCCTCATCAATATGAGTAGGAAAAGTGATCTAGATCCAATTGGGATAACTAAGATTATCTCTTTTTCACTTGACTCAACATTAAAGCATAAGTTGATTAGGATTTTGATGATTAGTTTGCTCTCATAATGAAAAGTCAATCCCCTAGTATTTATGCTTGTTTTTGAGTTGTGAGGATGATAACATTGATGTGTGATTTGACAAGCCTATTTGACATACAACTCTAAATCTAAAAATATAATTTAGCGGATAGATGGAAACAAAAAGTTATAAAACAACTTCATATTTGAAACTGAGACACATAGATGAATCTATAATGTAAATTTGAGCATAAATTGGCTGGTTTAGGGCATAGTGCACCCTAGAATGGACTCCTACTTTTTGGATCTGAAAGCTCTAAGATCTAGATTAAGGTTTGTACACTACTTTTCAGTCTATCTTCTATTAAAACCTCTAGATCTAACCTACACCAATGAAAATAGGGAATAGATTGTGTTGTATAGGGGTTTGCCAAAGTCAAACCCCATTTTGGTATTTCTACCTCTATGTACAATGATTGATGATTATCAAGAGGGTATACCCTAGGTTGAACAGAGGCCAAAATGAAAATAATTGAATAGAAAGATGAATTATAAATGAAAATGTTACCTTAATGTGAAACCCTTGATGAAGTGATGTCAAGTAAAAGCACAAACCTGTGTCACTTTATAAAGGAATCGAACAACAACAAAAAAAATTCTAAACTTTGATCACATAAAAGTGGTCTTTATGTTTTGAATTTTAAAATGATGTAAACTAATGAAATGTAGAAATATTGATGAAGTTTATTCATATAATTTTTCAATTTTTTTAAAAATTATTTTGATTTTTTTTTTTATCAATTTAAGAGAAAATTTTAGAATAACGAAAATTTCAAGAAAAAGAGACATTCACTTGACATCAAGAAACAAATGAGAAAAACTTCATTTTCCCTTAATTTTTTTTCTCTAAATAACTTCAATATCTAGTGTACAATTTTTTTTTTTTGAAATTTTGATGTATATTTTTCTCGTAATAACATTTTAAACTCAAACTTGTCAGAATTTGATAATTTTCATTTGACATCAACTATTGCCTATTTTTTGATCGTTTAAAAAAAAAAAAACTATACCTTTTTGAAGAGGACTCTTTCTTCTAGTGCACCATATATTTTTCAATTTTTTAAAATATGTTTTACTATTTTTTTAATTTCCAATCAACCTCTTTTTTAACTTTAACAACCTACTTGCATTATTTAAAATATATATATATTAAAACTAATAAAAATATAAAAAAATTACATATTTAGATTTCGTACTTCAAGCTCTTCAAAAGGGTATTTTCTTTTAAATCATTCTGATAGAAGAAATACTTAGTTGAAGATGAAAGTTTTAAAAAAATTGAAAAAATCTGAGTTGGTTGCCAACTAGGATGTCATAGACAGTTTTGGTAAAAAGGGTTTTGACCAAAACCCTTCCTACCAAAACCCCACACATAAAATAAGCCACATTTTGATGCGACAAAGGGAAAAATTCAAATTTTATGGTTTTGGGCGAAAGGGTTTCACCCAAAACTCTATGTGCCACATATAGGCCACATAGTTTAGGCAAAACTAGCTCAACCGAAACTGTTTAAGTGAAAAAAAATTCAGTTGAAACTATTTATTTGGCTGAAAATGTGACATAGCTTTGTGTTTTTACCCTATCACACAAGTTGACAACAAATTTAATTGATGGATATCTTGATTTCTTGATAGACCTAAAAAGGTTAATTCATAAAACATAATGAATTGATTTCACTAGCATGTAGAGAATAATACATCTTCATGATTTGGCATGATTGATTACAATAGCTCCTTTGCACATCATTGATTCATTCTTCTCGATGTCTTGTACACTTGAACTTGATTGATGAGAGGGTTGTAATAGTGTTGTTAATTCTACATTGACTATCCTTGACTAATTTTAGGATCTTCAATTTTCTCAATAGATTTTTTCTCACCTTAAGATTTCAAATGATGAAAAAGACTAGTATTTCTATTCAATTCTTAAATAATTTTTCAAAAATAAAATGTCGATAGCTCAACAATTGAAATTAGAAATTCAAATAATAAATTATTGGCGTTGACATATTTAAGTTTCAACCCAAAAAATTTGGTCTAGGGCATAGTGCACCCTAGACTAGATTCTTGCTTTTTGTAGATCAAAAGTGTCGAGGGAAAAATATTAAATACATAGTTTGATTTTTCAAAAATGTTTATAATATAGGTAGTTAATGCATAATTAGGTCTAAACACATAGGGTGGAGCTAAACCTTGTGTGAAATTTTCAAGGGTGACAATTTTTTACTCTACATTTAGACCCCATTTTAGTGAGAGTATGAACTTACACACAAGTTCGCACTAAAGTAGGAATATGTCAAGAGGGGTTTAATTATCCAAATATTGAAGAGATAGGATGACATTGAATCTAGGGGATGCACTAGCCCCTAGGATTCAAGATCCTATGACAAGACAACATAAGGACAAAGGAACACACATGTAGGAGATGCAATGCAACATGAAACATGTGAAACATACATGATGAAGACACAACATAAACATAATGCAAAGAGAAACATGATATAAATGAAATGGAAACATGATGTAAACACAATTTAAATAATAAGACATAATCAAAACACAAACACAAGTGTTAGTACTAAAAGGATTCGAGTCAATAAGGAAAAGAGCCCTTAATTTTAATTTGTCCCAAATACCAAATAGAGTCCATTGAATGTGTTATTTAAACAAAAGGGTACTCTCATATGGATGTAAAATAACTCATAAAACACATGGCTCCATTGGCAAGAAAATTGTGTTATGCTAGATGGTCATCTAAAAATGCTCAAGTTCATGAATTAGAAAGCTTCATTATTCCAAATCCATAGAAAATTTTACCACTAACGTTTCAAGGAGCACACAAAAGTTTAATGTCGTGGAGGATGAATCAATGATCAACATCATAGGGGGTGAATTAATAACTATACTTGAGGGTGCGTTATAACAAAACTGTCACTAAAGGGGTATGGACCAATAAGTCAAATCTTGCATGATGTCTATTAAATGAATAGGGTGATATGCCCACATCCCTTAAAATATCAACATACTTCCTATGTTGGTATTTTAATGAAAAAGAGGAGAAGAAAGGATCCTTGAAAAGAATACACACCTCCCAAAGCTAGTTATCCTTGTTGGAACCAAGTGTAAAGGGAAAGACAAACATACAAAAGACTATTGTGTTGGTACCATAGAAATAAGTACTGTTGCAATTAATTTTGTGTTGGCAACATAAGGGAAAACAATTGAGAGGGGGGTGAATCAGTTGTTCTAGAAATTATACTTATTAAACTTAATCTTAGATCTTATAAATAAACATGAAAGCATAAACCATCGGCACATTAGAAACACACATAATGCCAAGAGTTTTTACATGGAAACCCTGTTGGGGGAAAAACCATGATGGAGGTTAGTCCACAAGATTATACCTATTAAAAGTATAAAAGACTAATAAATGGGAATGCACATGCATTCAGGCACATTTCCTAGAGCTCACTACTGAAATACGAGACTTACTACCCAAAGGAAGACACACTATCTTATAGAAACATTTGGATTACATCCACAAGAATTTGAACTGAGAAAATAGCATTTGCTAATGCCTGATTACAATTTTGGTTAAGCACATGAACACTTCTTCACACTCTACTTCTATCTTTGAATGATTAGGACAATATTCACACATCTCATACCATCAAATGGAATAAAAAATTGCTTATATATATCCGCAACTAGAGATTACATCACTACATGTCGGCTTCAATAAAATAATAAAATATGCACAAACTATCAGCCCAAAACATAAATAATTTTTAATGCAAATCAACCAATGTCAGCCACAACATAGTAAGGACCTAAAAAATTACTCAAATGTGAAACACCTACAAAAATTATTCCTCGAAGATCCACAACACACTACAATCACCCTATCAGCCATGAACATGCAAAAGAAAATCACCAATCGTGAGCACAACGATCGATGTGGATCAAAAAAATGATAGAGAACAATCTAGAAACATCCAAAAGCATCATAAATCACTATAAAAGAATCCACAACCGGTGCAGATAACCTAGGAAACATCATAACACTAAGCAAATTTTCAAAGCTTAGCAAGAAATTTTGAGTTTTAATACTTCAAGGTCATGTTGACCATTTAATTTTGAGTTAGTGATGTTAAAAAAAGATGATAGAATGAAGGTTGATCAGTAGCATAGGGTAGATTGAATGAGTTTCTCAGTTTGTTTCACTAGGTTCCACTAGGAGTTTGAAACAAAGCCCAAAATGTTGCTTTTAAGCAATTTTGGCCTTTGATGGTGGTTAAGTCCGACCAAGGAAAGCTGTAACCACCTAGGAACCTTTAAAAGAGGAGCCTCGAACTGGATTTAGGGTTGGGAAAAGCATTGTATTAGCTGGAGTTTATTGTTGATATGAGAAACCATTGAAGTTCTTGCAATTTTTCTGTTTTTTTTTGTTCTTTTACTGAGTTAATGATGAGTTTCTGGTATTGAA
>VDFB02000213.1:0-22656 GCA_007258455.2 Sequoia sempervirens
AATTTTTTTTTTTATTGTAACCTTTTTCTAAGTGAAATAGAATGTTGCAAATATTTCTGTCTCCATTTATGTCTGTCTCCTTCTGTTGAAACACTTCCGTTGTGCATGTTTTCATTCTTTGCCTGGCATACAAAGTTCTGACATGGTATCAGAGCCCATAGGTTTACTGGGCAGTCAATTTTTTAAAGCTTTAGATTTGTCCTAGGCGTGCATAAATAGAATCTTTGTTTCTGGGTATTTGTGAAAGCCTTAGATCTTATCTGGGTAGTTTTAGTTTTCCCCATTTTAGCAAAATGGCTGGAGGAGACAATAGGAGTTGGCAGCAGCCACCTCTTTTTGATGGTAGAAATTATGATGTTTGGGCAAAGAAAATGAAAACCATTTTTATTGCAAATGATTTATGGGAACTTGTTGCAAATGGGTTCACAGATGTGACTGACCCAACTGCATTTACAGCATTGAACAATGCTCAAAAGAACCAGTTGAAGGAGACACAGAAGAATGATGCAAAAGCCCTCAGTTTGATTGAGGCAGCCTTGACAAAGGCTATTTTTCCCCGAATAGCAGTAGCTACTTATGCAAAAGAAGCATGGGAAACACTTCAAACCACCTGCAAAGGATCTGATAAAGTTAGATCAATCAAACTTCAATTGCAACGGAGAGAGTTTGAGACCATGTAGATGAAGGACAGCAAGTCCATTATAGATTTTCACACAAGGGCAGCCACTTTGATTAACTAGCTGAGGATAAGTGGTGAAACTTTGGAAGAACAGAAGATTGTGGAGAAGATATTGAGAAGCCTTCCCACAAAGTTTGATCCGGTGGTGATTGTCATTGAAGAGGAAAAAGATCTCACAACTTTGTCAGTTGATGAGCTGATGGGTTCTCTGCAAACCCATGAGCAGCGCCTAAATAGGTCTGCAACCTCCTCCCAAGAGCAAGTTTTTAATGCTCAGTCGAATGCAAGAGGAAGGGGGAGAGGTAGAAAAGGCTCCAGACGTGGTAGAGGAAACTCTAGACGTGGAAATGATGGTGATGAAAGCTCAGCCCGAGCAAGCAGTCATGAGGGGGTGACCAGCTCCCAAGGAGGAAAAAAGAACAGCAGTTCTTATCAGAAAAAAGATAAAAGAAATGTGCAGTGCTACAACTGTCAAAGGTATGGTCACTATGCAAGTGATTGCAGGCAAAAACGTGACCAAGGGAGTCAGAATGCACATGTTGCTGACTCAAATGTGGTTGGAAATGAAAGACAGTCACAAGTGTTCATTGCATGTAACCTTGCAGAATAGAGCAGGCTGAAGTTTGGTACTTGGACAGCAGCTGCAGCAACCACATGAGTGGTAACAAAGACTTATTTGCCTCCATTGATAGCAGCGTGAAGTCTGAAATAAAAATGGGGAACAATGAGATGGTTCCAGTCATGGGCAAAGGCATGGTATGCCTACAAACCAAGCATGGTGATGAAAGACAAATATATGATATCTTCTATGCCCTAGGATTGAAACATAACCTCTTGAGCATTGGACAGATGGTCCAAAATGGGTATAGAGTGCTGATGGAGAAAGGGGAATGCATCATCTATGATAAAGATGGAAGCAAAAGAGTTATGGCAGCGGTTCAAATGACACAAAATCGAATGTTTCCTCTCAAGATGCAAATCTCAGCATAGTCAAAAGGCCTGCAACAATCAGCCTTCAAAGCAGCCATTCAAGATATCTCCAAGCTATGGCACCTCAAGTATGGACACTTAGGTTACTCTGGTTTGAGTCTTTTGTCCAAGAAAAATATGATAGATGGTTTGCCAAAAATCGTAGAGCCTAATGTTAGATGTGAAGCTTGCATTTTGGGCAAGCAACATAGGCAGTCTTTTAATTCAGGCAACTCTACAAGGGCTAGAGCACCATTGGAGTTGGTACATACTGACTTGGTAGGCCCTATGCAAAATCTGTCTTTTGGCAAAAGCAGATTTTTTATGACCTTTATAGATGATTACAGTCGTAGGACATGGGTCTATTTTTTGCAGCATAAGTCTGAAGCATTTGATAAGTTTTTGTTATTTAAGGCCTAGGCTGAAAAGGAGAGTGGACACTTTATTAAGGTCCTAAGGTCAGATCGTGGAGGAGAGTATACCTCCAATCAATTTGTAAATTTCTGCAGGAAAAATGGCATCAAGAAGGAGCTCACAGCCAGTTATACTCCGCAGCAAAATGGAGTGGCTGAAAGAAAAAATAGGACCATTGTGGAGATGGCAAGGAGCATGATGAAAGCAAAGGGACTCCCTATTGAATATTGGGGAGAGGCTGTAGCAAGAACTATTTATCTGATAAATAGAAGTCCAACAAAGGCAGTCCATGATAAAATCCCTCAAGAGGCATGGACAAAACAAAAATGGTCAGTTGAGCATTTGAAAGTGTTTGGGTGTGTAGCCTATGCACACGTGCCTAAAGAAAATAGGCAGAAATTGGATGACAAGGGTGAAAAGTGTATTTTCATGGGCTACTGTACAGAGTCCAAAGCCTATCGGCTATATAATCTGGTCACCAAGAAGATAATCATCAGTAGGGACGTGGAGTTCCTAGAAAGTGAGTCATGGGATGGAAAAGTTGACAGCAATACTGATATTTTTGTCTCCATACCCCTTAAGGATGAAGAAGCTGCTGAGCGCAGATGCGCCGGAAACCTACAGGAAGCTGACAGTTCAGAAAATAGCAGCAGTAGCTCCAGAAATTCTTAGCAGAGAAGATGCTCCGAAAACTTCCAGTAGGGAAAATGCTCCAGAAACTTTCAACAAGAAAGATGCTCCAGAAACTTCCAGCAGGGAAGATGCTCTGGAAACTTTCAACAGGAAAGTTGCTCCGAAAACCTACAGTAGCAGACTTCTTCATCAGGCCAGCAGCCAAGTAGCTCTGGAAATTCAGACCCCACTCTCGCCTCCCTAGTGCTAAGAAAGACTAAGAGTCTAAGGGAGATCTACCAAGGTGAAAGGTATGATGAAGCTTTTAATGAGAGTGTAAATTTCGCATTATTTTCTCATAGTGATCCTATTTATTTTGAGGAGGCTGTAAAAGAACAGAAATGGTGTGAAGCCATGGATGAGGAGATAGATGCAATAGAAAGAAACAAGACATGGGAGCTCACTGATTTACCTAAAGGGAAATCAGTTATTGGTGTCAAATGGGTCTACAAGACCAAATGTAATGCCGAAGGAAGAATAGAAAGGCATAAGGCAAGATTAGTTGTCAAGGGGTACAAACAGCAGTTTGGGAGAGATTATGATGAGACTTTTTCCCCTATTGCAAGGATGGAGACCGTGTGGGCAGTCATTGCAATTGCAGCCCAGCATATGTGGAAGGTTTATCAAATGGATGTGAAGTCCGCCTTCCTCAATGGAGTCTTAAAAGAAGAGGTATATGTGGAGCAGCCCTTTGGATATGAAGTTCCAGGTAAAGAACACAAGGTATATAGGCTGAAGAAAGCTCTTTATGGGCTGAAACAAGCTCCACGGGCATGGTACAGCAGGATTGACTCATACTTGATGAGCAATGGCTTTAGCAAAAGCGATGGTGAGCCCACTCTTTACATCAAGGTAGCAAATGGTAAGGTTTTAATTGTTGTCTTGTATGTAGATGATTTAGTATTTACTGGGGATGATGATTTCCTCATTGCTGATTTTAAAGACGCCATGAAAAGAGAGTTTGAAATGACAGATTTAGGACTCTTAAGATATTTTCTACGCATAGAGGTCCAACAATTGGATAATGGCATCTTTATTTCACAATCAAGTTATGCCAAACAAATCTTGAAAAGATTTAGGATGTTGGACAACAAAGCAGCCCCAACCCCAACAACTACAGGTCTGAAGTTGAGTAAAGAGGACAACATCAATAATGTTAACCCAACCCTCTATAAGAGCATGGTTGGAAGCCTCATGTACTTGACAGCTACGAGACCAGATTTAATGTATGTGGTAAGCCTGATTTCTAGGTTCATGGAGCAACCTAAGGACACACACTGGCAAACAGGTAAAAGGATTCTCAGGTATGTCAATGGCACAAAAAACTATGGCATAATGTATACCGCCTCTAATGAGTTTCAGCTGGTTGGGTACACTGACAGTGATTGGGCATGAAATGTGGATGATAGAAAGAGCACATCCGGGTATTTTTTTCACTTGGGTTTAGGAGCAGTTTCATGGGCTTCCAAGAAACAACCGATTGTTGCCTTTTCCACAGCCGAAGCAGAATACATAGCAGCGAATGTAGTAGCATGCCAAGTTGTGTGGTTAAGAAGGATCTTAGTAGATTTGAGAGAAGAACAAGAGGATGGAACAGTAATTTTCTGTGATAATGTTTCATTAATTGCCTTGACCAAAAATCCTGTGTTTCATGGAAGAAGCAAACATATTGAAATCAGGTATCGTTTTATCAGAGAATTGGTTGAGAATAATGAAATTAAAATGGCATTTTGTAGGTCAGAGTAGCAGCTCTTAGATATTTTTACAAAGGCTTTGTCAAAAGAACCTTTTGAGTGCCTAAGATATAGGCTGGGTGTGCAGGAATGCGCCAGAACTTTGGATTACAGAGAAAACCTGAAGAAAGCGTAGAGTGCGCCCAGCTGCGGACAGTTCGAATGGAATCAAAGCAGGTTTTGCGCTGGCTTTACATCGGTCTCCGAAACTTTTATGGCAATCGCGGAAGTTTCGCGAGAATGTTCAAAGAAACAGGGAGTTCTTGGCCAGGAAATTTTTCACCCGGTGCTTTCCGAAACTTTTATAAGCTGATACTTGCCCGGAAGTTTACGCCCGAGAATAATTGAAAAACGGGTTTCGCGGAAATTTTCACGGTGCTCGGGCTATGTGATCGCCCGGAAGTTTCGCAGAGTATTGAAGAGCAGAAACTTTTGCGCCGGAAACTTTGCTCCGGAAGTTGCTCCGGAAGCATTGCGCCGGAAGTTTCCAAATAATGATGAAGAGCAGAAAGACTCAAGATTAAGGGGGAGTGTTGGAAATTATAATCTTGAGCAACCAACGGCAGGTGCATTAAATGCACTGTCAGTAGAAATCAATTTGGATTTCTTTCCCCCCTGCCGTGCTTGACTTTCTTGCTGTCCAGTAAGTACTTTCTGGCAGCAATTTATTATTGGTAGGTAAGTTCAAATTTTGAGCGCCAGTTTTTGTGTATTGGATGAAAAGCCAAAAGTAACAATTGAATGATTGATTATTCTGTGCAAGAGACAAATAGTAGTTTTCTGAGACAGAACAGAAGGGAATGTTCAGCGAGGCCAGAAACGGAAAAGGAATGTTCAAGAAGCGAGCTTGATGAAAGGTAGACATCTGCTGCAGCGAGAAGAAAATCCGATAAGCCTTAGCCCATGCAGGAAGCCATCCACACGGAGCAGCAGCGTAGAAGCGCCAGTGCGCTGGAAAACGCACAGCTTCTGTAGTATATGTGTACAGAGCTTTTTCTCTGAATATTTTATATGTAAACAGTTTATGAATGTAATCTTTTTCTGAGTAAATAGAATGTTGCAAATATTTCTGTCTCCATTTATGTCTGTCTCCTTCTGTTGATACACTTCCGTTGTGCATGTTTTCATTTCTTTGCCTGGCATAAATAGTTTGTGATAGCTTGATAAATTTATATGTGATATTAGAACATCAATTCAGGTTTGATTCTTCTAAATCATGTTGGAGAGTGTGCTGGATTAACTACCACTCTTCTAAGAATTGATCTCATAGACTAACTACCAGCTCTGAAAAATGAAAATATTAGATTTTAAAGTTTACTAACAAACTATGAATTAAATAATATGCATTAAAAATAAACTATGAATTAAATAACAGTCATCATCTTTAATCATCAAGTGTGAAAATTTAAGTTAAAATTTGCATCGGATCCATTGGTAAGCTATTTTAAATGTGTTTATAGATTGTACATTGGAACCTCCCTGATTAAAGATCGGGGAGGATATGCATTATTAGACAAAAATAAATGCAGCTGTATTGTCTCGATCGAACACACAAATAATAAAACAAAGTGAAGATTACATTCAAGGTCTTGCATTCAAATTTAGCCTTATAGTAAATACCTTACATATATGTGGGTGTGTTTAAAGTGATTGATGTCCTCAATATTTTCAGACACCTGATTATATTATTATTGTTCTTTATGGTGTAAGTATTGAAAAAACATTTCAGAAGTACAAGGAAACAAATGTTCACAGAATGCAGCGTGACGAGACTCATAAGAACAATGACATTCAGGTAAATTCTTGAACCATGTCAACGAAGAACAAAAGGCTTTCCTTGTCAATATTTGTCAGATTTGCAAGGCTTTAACTATGTTCAATCACCATCAACGTGAAGTATTGGCAACAAGAGGCAAGAAAGCTCAGGCAGGAAATTGACAGTCTTGGAAACACCATCAGGTACTTCTGCGTTTTGACTTAAAATTCACTTTTCATGGCTATAGCCCTTAGACACTATTATAAGAACTGTACTCATCAATATGTAGAGTTCATCTTATGAAATTGAGTTACAAACTATTGCTTGAATATGGAGTTTACTCACAGGCAACTAATGGGAGAATCCATTGCATCCTTAAGCATTTGGGATCTTCAGCAGCTTGAAAAGTTACTGGAGAAGAGCCTTGGTTGTGTGAGATCAAATAAGGTAGGCAGAGTGCAAGGGAAGGTTTGGTTTTGGATTCCCCCTTCATTATTATTTAAAGTTAATATATATAAACATTTGGTTCAAGCAAGTTCAGCAAGCAGCACATTCAATAAGGATCACCTAGAGTTTTGATCTTGCCTTCTCATTTTATATTTGAAAGATTTTAGATAATATTAATATTTAAAATTAAATATTTGTACGTTTACTATATATATATATATATATATATATATATTTGTATGCATAGCTTTAACGTGATTGCAAATTAAATTATGAATCAAATTTAAATTTTAAACGGTGTATAATTTTTGTTTAAATGAAAACAGAATTATTTTAGTCGTTGGACAAATTGACTGCTGTATTGTATATTTAGAGCGGATGCTAATATTCTAAAACACTATTAAAATTTTAAACTGTTTTGTTTAAATAAAAATTAACATGTTTTCCCTTACTAGGAATTAATTTGAAATTTTATAAGAGTGATATCGCTATCAGGATTCAACGTGTAGTTTTACGAGTCAAACTCATTGACCCACGTATCATGAGTAGTGGTTCACAAGAACCCATCTCTCATGATAATGAAAGGTCCATTTAGCACTCATTCCATCTAGGTGATGCTCATAGAGGTGAAGCACTGGGCCTTCCCGGGAGGTCACCCATCCTAGTACAACTCCAGCTCAAGCGCACTTAACCACAAAGTTTCCCCCAAGGTTAAGCCCACTTAGCTTGCAACCCCATTTGCAAAACCTTCAGCAAGTATTTTGCCTTATGCAACTCCATTTGTACTGGGATGGGTGCCCTCCCAGGAAGGCCCAGTGCTTCACCTATGTGAGCATCACCTAGATGCAATGAGTGCTAAGTGGACCATTCATTATCATGAGAGATGGGTTCTTGTGAACCACTACTCATGAAATGTGGGTCCATGAATTTGACTCGTAAAACTACACAGTTGAATCCTGATAGCACTATCACAATTTGACATGCTGTGGAAAATACCTCCTACTTATCAATTTTATAAGAGCCCAACTTTAAGACGGACACTTAAGAGATTATTTAAATATTTGTAGTTTTGTTCAAATATTTGTAGTTTTGTTCAAGTTACATGGGTTTCAGCTGCAAGTTCTGCTTTATCTTTCCCCACATCACCAGTAATAGATAAACCTTATTTATTTTCTTTCAACAGGATGAACGGCTAAGTGAGGAGGTCGCCAAGCTGCAAAGAAGGGTATGGGACCTTTGGAAGCATACAATTTATATTCGTTCATAGAGATCCATCTTTAAGAAATACTGTATGAGCAATCCTTTCACTAATGTCAATATAATTTACGAGTTTTTTAAGTCTATCATTGTGGCTGCAGGATCGCCTCTTACAAACACAAAATCAGATTCTTATGAATGCGGTACTCCATTCCTGCATTACTTTAGGGATTCCAGTTTATATTCTGCATTCACAGTATTCTTTCCACTTTACTTAAGGAATCTAGTCATTTGTTTTCATTGTCAGATAGAACGAAGTGAAGGCAGCACAAGCAGAGTAGAGCGAGATAATTTAGGTCAATGTGTTGTACAGAATCTGCTAGATATTAATTCGGAAGAATCTCAGCAGTACTCCAATGGCAATAATCTAGTTATTAAAACTGCTCTTCAACTTGGGTAAGTAAGTATTCATGCGTTCTTTCTATGTCTGTCTATACAAATATGCACAGTATCTGAAGGTCGGTGTTGAAAGTCATTTTTCCAAACTACAGATGACGATTTACCAGGCAATTCAGATTCTTCAACATGCAAACATTTTCATAAAATCATATTTACACGTATGAGTTGTAGATATACTTGAGCAATCATTCTAGGTGCTTTAAGTGTAATTCTATTCTGACTATCCCATGCACCCTAACAAATTTATATATTTGTTTATTATTTTGAGAAGAAAGATGATGCACTACATATTTAAAAACAAAATATTGCTCAAGCCCTAGAAAAACAAAATTTAAATTTCATTAATCTGAATAAGAATTTGAGCACCATGGTGTAAAGTTCAGTGTACATTGTTACATGCCTGTATATACCGCAGAATATGTTCTCTGTGCAAGAACACTGTTTCTTTTTAATTGTTTTGCTTAAATGAGTGGAGTGTTTATTCTTATTTTTAAATATTTGAAACAAAATCCATGGACTTTTCATAACCTTTTGAAAGTCCGAACTTAATTAGACATTGAAGTTTCAAAATATAAAAAATAAAACAAATTAACCCCGAACCCTCGGATTTTAAACGGTATCCCTGCCTATCATATGGAACATTTGCGATGGACTTAACTACCTCTCATGTTTGTAAAATGAAAAAAAACATTAAACAATTTGTGATAATGCTATTAGGATTCAACTGTGTAGTTTTACGAGTGAAAAGCATTGACCCATGTTTTATGAGTAGTAGTTCACAAGAACCCATCTCTCAAGATAATGAATGGTACACTTAGCACTCATTGTATATAGGTGATGCTCACAAAGGCGAATCACTGGACCTTCCTAGGAGGTCGCCCATCCCAGTTCTACTCCAGCTCAAGCACAATTAACAACAGAGTTTTCTCTAAGGTTAAGCCCACTTAGCTTGCAACCCCATTTGTAAAACCTTTAGCAAGTGTTGTGCCTTATGAACCATTCATTATAGAGCACCTTTAGCTCATCAAATGATAAGTATGAGGTATTTTACACATTGTGTCAAATTGTGATATTTCTATTAGGATTCAATTGTTTAGTTTTACGAGTCAAACTCATTGACCCATGTTTCATGAATAGGTGTTCACAAGAACCCATCTCTCGTGATAATGAATGGTTCACTTAGCACTCATTGCATCTAGGTGATACTCACAGAGGTGAAGCACAGGGTTTTTCCAGGCGGTCACCCATCCTTCCAGCTCAAGCACACTTAACAACAATGTTTTCCCCAATGTTAAGCCCACTTACCTTGAAACACCATTTGCAAAACCTTCGCAAAGTGTTGTGCCTTACGAACCATTCATTATAGAGAAACTTTAGCTCATCAATTGATAAGTAGGAGGTATTTTCCACATCATTTCAAATTGTGATATTGTTATCAGGATTCAATTGTGTAGTTTTATGAGTCAAACTCTTTGACCCATGCTTCATGAGTAGTGGTTCACAAGAACCCATCTCTCATGATAATGAATGGTTCACTTAGCACTCATTGCATCTAGGTTATGGTCATAGGGGTGAAGCACTGGACCTCTCGGGAGGTCCCACCCTAGTACTACTCTAGTTCAAGTGCATTTAAAAACATTGTTTCCCCAAAGGTTAAGCCCACTTAGCTTGCAACCCCATTTGTAAAACCTTAAAAAAGTGTTGTTCCTTATGAACCATTCATTGTAGAGTCCCTTTAGCTCATCAATTGACAAGTAGGAGGTATTTCCTTAATGTGTCAAAATTATGATATGGGGATCATGATTCAACTATGTAGATTTATGAGTCAAACTCATTGACGCATGTTTCATGAGTGGTTCACAAGAACCCATCTCTCATGATAATGAACGGATCACTTAGCATTCATTGCATCTAGGTGATGCTCATAAAGGTGAAGCATTGGGCCTTCTTGGGAGGTCACCCATCCTAGTACTACTTGAGCTCAAGCACACTTAATAACAGAGTCTTCCCCAAGGTTAAGCCCACTTAAGGAATGGTTCATAAGACAAAAAACTTGTTGAGGGTTTTACAAATGGGATTGCAAGCTAAGTGGGCTTAACCTTGGGGAAAATTCTATTGTTAAGTGCACTTGAGCTAGAGTAGTACTGGGATGGGTGACCTCCCAAGAAGGCCTAGTGCTTCACCTCTACGAGCATTACCTAGATGCAATGAGTGCTAAGCGAACCATCCATTATCATGAGATAGGGGTTCTTCCAAACCACTACTCAGGAAACATGGGTCAATGAGTTTAACTCATAAAACTACATTTTTGAATCCTAATAGAAATATCATAATTTGACATGTGGAAAATACCTCATACTTATCAATTGATGAACTAAAGGGGCTCTATAATGAATGGTTCATAAGACACAACACTTGGTGAAGGTTTTACAAATGGGGTTGCAAGCTAAGTGAGCTTAACCTTGGGGAAAACTCTATTGTTAAGTGCACTTGAGTTGGAGTACTATTGGGGTGGGTGACCTCCCAGGAAGGCCCAGTACTTCACCTCTATGAGCATCACCTAGATGCAATGATTTCTAAGTGAACCATTCATTATCATGAGAGATGGGTTCTTGTGAATGACTACTCATGAAACATGGGTCAAGGAGTTTGACTCATAAAACTATACAGTTGAATCTTGATAGCAATATCACAATTTGACACACTGTGGAAAATGCCTCCTACTTGTCATTCAAAAATTTATTAAGACCTTACTTTTAATAATATTTATTTTAGAGTATTTTAGGTCTATTTTATACATTTACATGTGAATATATTAATAAATTGAAATAAAATAGTGTGTACATAAATAAATAATTATGAACAACACATTTTTTTTTTCAAATTTTAGTGGTTGTAATTTTAGATCTCTGATGAGCTGAATGCTTCTCTCATGCACCCGATTACTCTGTCTGAAGTGGAAGAGGTTGTGTTTGGGATGAATAAGGGGAAGGCTCCTGGCCCTGATGGGTTCCCAGTTGAATTTTTCCAGGAGTTTTGGGAAATTGTGAAGCTGGATTTGTTGGAGGTTGTCTTTGAATCTTTTCATAACAAGCAGATGCTTCGGGCCCTGAATGCTACTTTTTTGGTCCTCATTCCTAAGAAGGAGGGTGCTGATAGGTTTGAGCTTTTTCGACCTATTGCACTCTGCAATGTGGTGTATAAGATTATTACGAAGTTGATTGCTGAGCGGCTTAAATCTTGCTTGCTTGTTGTTATTTCTGAGGAGCAAGGAGGTTTTGTGGCTGGTCATCAAATTTTGGATGGGGTAGTGATTGCCTCTGTGGTTATCCATTCCATGGCGATCTCCAAGGATAAGTCTATGTTCATCAAGCTGGACATGGAAAAAGCATATGATAGAGTTCAATGGAGTTTCCTTCAGAAGATTTTGTTAGCCTTTGGGTTTTCTTCTAAGTGGGTGAGTTGGACTATGAGTTGTGTGACTTCCTCCTCATTTTCTGTCATTGTGAATGGTGAACCTTCAGAGCTGTTTGGTGCTACCAGGGGCCTTCGTCAGGGGGACCCACTCTCTCCCTATCTGTTTATTATTATGGCTGAGGGGCTGGGTTGCTTTCTTAAAACTCAGGTCTCTCTTGGTGTGATTCATGGTTGGCAGTGGGGGTTGGGTCTTCCTACTTTGTCTCACCTCTAGTTTGTGGATGACACCTCTCTTATGGGGTTGGCTCGTCTTCATGAAGCTGAATCCATTAGGCAAGCTTTGGACATCTACCTTGCTGCTTCGGGTCAGAAAGTTAATGAGCAGAAGTCTTTTATTTTTTTCTTCAATACTCCTTTGGCCATCCAGAGGAGGATTGCTGCTATTTTGAGGTTTCAAATTGGATCTCTCCCCTTTGTCTATCTGGGGATTCCTCTTGCCGTTGGTCGTCAACCCAGATCCTCTTGGCAGCTGTTGCTTGATAAGTTGAGGAAGAAGGTAACTCATTGGACTCATCGGTGGTTGTCTACTGCTGCTAGAGTTACCCTCCTTTAGTTTGTTATCCAGGCCCTTCCCATCTACAAATGTTTTGTTCAATCGGCCCCTATGTATTTCCTTCGAGAATTTGATGCTCTCTCTCAGCAATTCCTTTGGAGTGGCAACTTGATGACTTCTAAGTGGAGCCTTGTTAAATGGGATTCTATGTGTAGACCTAAGCATGAGGGTGGTCTTGGTTTATGCTCTTCTATTTTGAATGGGCAAGTTCTTGCGGCGAAGCTTTACTAGCGTTGGTGTTCTAATCAACACCAGCTGTGGGCCCGTGTTCTTAACTATAAGTATCTTCATGGTGTTGCTTCTCATGAGGTTCCTCACTATCCTCTGGAGGGAAGTGGTTCTATGATTTGGTCTACTTTGAAAGTGGGAGCCCAGTTGATTAAGCGTGCGCTTTTTTGGATCTGTCATTCAGGATCTCAGGCTCTTTTTTGGTGGGATTCTTGGGATGGTCACCCACCTATTTTTTCTGCTTTTCCTCATCTTCAACCCCTCTGTGATGTTTTTACTGCTGCTGGTTGGAACACTGTTGAGCATTACAAGATTGCTGAGCATTGTGGCTCTGTTGTTTCTTTCCGCTGGAAGCACCTTTCTGAGTGGCCTCCTGGGGGCTCTGAGGAGGATAGGAGGGAGCTTGCTCATCTTTTGGCTTCCCGGGCTTGTAATTCATTGAGGGGACCTGATATTTTAGCTTGGGATGGCTCTGATATGTCTGGGAAGTACTCTATGTCTACTGGCTATAAGCATTTGGGGCGACAGTTGTTTGGGGATATTCAGGTCCCTTGGTGGAAGTATGTTTGGCATAAGTTGTCTTGGCCCAAGTACAATTTCTTCATGTGGTTTGTGGCTCAAAACCGGTGTCTTACTTGGGATAATTTATGCAAGCGAGGTTTCCAGGGTCCCTCTTTTTGTGTGTTGTGTCATGAGGCTGAGGAGTGTGCTTCTCATCTCTTCTTCCAATGTTCCTATGCTCGGGAGATTTGGCATTTTTAGTGGTGGGTGTGGAATATGCCTTGTCGGCATGTTTCTTCTTTGGATGAGTTTGTGGATCAAGGGAGTAGGGCCCCTGTTTCTACTCCCTTTCTTCAAGTTGCTTGGGCGATTGGCCCTTCCTTCATCATTTGGAATCTTTGGTTGGAGAGGAATCGTCAGATTTTTCAGGATATGATGATGGGGGCCCCTCGCTTGTGGTGGAAAATTTTGCATTCTTTGGGAGAAACAATCGTGGCTAAGTGTGATCTGTCTGATTCGATTGCTCCTTCTGATGTTGGCTGTTTCAACCGCCTTCATTTGCCTCCTTCGCATCAGCATCTTAAGCGCAACAAGTGTAGGCATCCTACTCCGAAGGTGAATAGGGAGGGAAGATGGTCTCCTCCTCCTCAAGGCATCCTTAAAATTAACATGGATGGCTCTTCTCGTGGAAACCCTGGTCATGTTGGAATTAGTGGTGTTGGTCGGGATAGTTTTGGGGATGTTCAATTTATTTTCTCTATTTATAAGGGTCTTCATACTAATAATCTTATGGAGGCTCAGGCAATTTTATTGGCTATGGAGCATGGCAGTAAGTTGGGGTGGCACAGGATTATATGTGAATCTGATTCCCAAGTTGTGGTGAACTTGCTGAACAGGCGAAGGTTAGAGGATGTTAGTTGGCACCTGGCTTTGATTATTGAACAAATTCTCAATCTTTGTGTTTCTCTTGAGTTTGTTACTTTCACTCATATTCCTAGGGAGTGGAATGGTGTTGCTGATTGTTTGGCTAAATGGGCTTCTGATCATATTCATGATTGGAATTTGGTTGATTAGGGTCAATTACCCCCTGATTTGTCTCAACAGTTGGACCATTTGGTGGAGCTTGATAAGGCTATGTAATGATTTGGCTCTGTAATTTCCTCTTGATTTAATAAATTTTTACCCCTCTTTTATGTTTATAATACACATAATATTTTAAATTCATAAATTATATTAAATGGTATACAAATAAATTTTATTATATTTGATGTTATCTTCCAAAAAGAACATTTGTTCAACACCAATGGTGTAGGAGCATCTTGTGCATTTTATGCCTCCAATTGGCAATATTGTAAAACTTGAATTTACAATCTTGTAATGTATGTAAAAGGTCATGTTTAGGACAATTCAAATGTATTTGAGCCATAATTAGGTCCCTAGGAGGTCAAAGGAGTCAAAGTGCAAAAAGTTGTCTTTTGTTTGAAAACTGCAAAATTGCAAGAGGAAGTTGAAGAGTCATCTTGTTTGGGAAGGTTTTTAGTTGACTAAAGATGAAGGAAAAGTTATCATGACTGATGAAAACATCTTATAAGAGCATTGTAAGGGTGAGAAAAGGATAGAACTTTGTATCTTGAAACAAATTTTAGAATAAAAACACTTTGTTATGCAATTTTTGCATTTTTCCTCTTGTTTTCTAGTCTTGTACAGACTGTACAACATTCCCTAGGCTATACTCTTGATTTGATTTCATAAATTAAGGTGTAAGTCTTCAAATAAAGTTGATTGGAGGGGATCTTGTTGAGTTTAAGGTTTGATTAGAACTTCTTTTAATAAACTGGTTTGAAACCCTCAAACAAGGGTTTGAGAGTCTAGGAAAGGTTAAGCAACCATTCCACTGATGTAGGCTTAGTAGATCAGTGCAATGGGTTGATAAAGGTTTGTTTAATATTGTGTGTGTGTGTGTGTACAGATGCAGGGAAGGTGAAAATACAGAGTTATTGCTGTTGTCCTCACAAATTTTCTGAGTTTTCTTCATGAAATTGATGGCTCCAAGTTAGAATCTAGTGTAAAAGCATTCAAGGAGGTTGGGAAATTGTTTCTAGAGCTTATGCAAAATTATTCAAACATGATTGAAGTAGTGGCAAAGTATATTGAGGTTTGGAAAGTATAGATCCAATAAAGCCTTGTTTCATTTAGTCTAAAATGGCATAAAGTGAGGGTTTGTGTTTGTGACCTTTCAAAGGGATTAAGAGATCAAAAGTCTATGGATTCAGAAGTTTTATGACCTATTTCAATGTTGTCCAAGGTAATTTGAGAGTTTGGAGTTGTTTTTTGATACTTGCTTTGCAAATTAGACCTATTTGAAGACTAAAAGCAGCAGACAGTCGTTTATTCTAGTGTATTTTTCAAAAAAACTATACTATATCTTTTGTTGTGTTTTATGAGGCTGTAATGGGTTTCTAAAAAGGTATTTAGTCTTGGGAGATTCAATCAGGTTTTGCCGATATACCCTCTTTTCACATAATTGACTATTACTAGGATTTGGTTTCTTGGGTGTGAATGTTGGATGAGTTGATTGATTCATAGTTTTCTAAGTGTGTTTTTTCTTTGATTTAGTGAAAATAATGGTGATGAAAGTGTTTTAGGGTCTGATGGGAGTTTAGAAACCTGATTTGATGATTTGGTGTCTTTTAGCCATGAGGAATCAAGTTTCTATGAAGAAGATTTTTGTTGAAAGTTTAAGAGATATTCTCAGATTTTGTGTTTGGGTCTTTAGTACCCTTGAAGTTTGTAGATGATATCCATCAATTGGTATCATATTTGGTTGATTTGTTGGTTTGTTGAGGTGTTGGTTGCAGGTTCTTGATCCATCTTAAAGTTACAGGAAGGAGAGTAAGAAATTGTGTTGGTTATAGACAAGGAAGAGTCTATGTTCACTGTCCTCCAACAAAGATTAAGCTAGGTAGAAGGTTCAGAAGGAGTGACACTACTGAGAGGAAGAGTGGTAGGTGCATCTTACAGGATCTACTATTGGGTAAGATGGGTGGTTTGTGAGATTGTGTGATGAAGCAGTGAGGGAGATGGATATCTTTCTGAAAAGCACTTGAAGAGTTTGCAGCCATTGCACAGAGTTGAAAGTTAGTTTGAAGAGTACTCCATTGTTTGGAGAAGATGAAAAGATGATGAGAAGAAGGTAAGAGAAGGTCAAGTATGAATTGGTTGAAAAGAGGAAAGATTTCTTAGTAAGCAATGTGAAAGGACATTCATGTGTCCTTTGATTGAGAATAGTGATTGGTGAATCTGATGAGTAGAGAAGAAGAAGGAAAAAGAAAAAGATAGGTGAAGACAAAATGAAGATAGAAGATGAAGTGATTAAAGATGTTTCACAAAGGAAAGAGAATGATTTCAAGAATAATTAGTCCTTGAAGACATAGGTATGCAAATGTAAAGAGGCAAGTTGGATGCAATACATTTCCAAAGGGACTCGGAAAAATTTTAGGCCGGTTGTTTGGTGTAGGAGCACCTTGTGTATTTTATGGGCCTCCAATTGGAAATATTATAAAACTTGAATTTCCAATCTTGTAATGTGTGTAAAAGGTCATGTTTAGAACAATTCAAATGTATTTGAACCATAATTAGGTCCCTAGGAGGTTAAAGGAGTGAAAGTGCAAAAAGTTGTCTTTTGTTGCAAAATTGCAAAACTGCAAGAGGAAGTTGAAGAGTCATCTTGTTTGGGAAGGTTGTTAGTCGACTAAAGATGAAGGGAAATATATCATAACTGATGGAAACATCTTATAAGAGCATTTTAAGGGTGAGAAAAGGATAGAGCTTTGTATCTTGAAACAAATTTTGGAATAAAAACACTTTGTTCTACAATTTTTTTGTTTTCCTTCTTGTTTTCTAATATTGTATAGACTATACAACATTCCCTAGGCTATACTCTTGAATTTATTTCATAAAGTAAGATGTAAGTCTTCAAATAAAGTTGAATGGAGGGGATCTTGTTGAGTTTAAGGTCTGATTGGAATTTCTTTTAATAAATTGTTTTGAAACCCTCAAATAAGGGTTTGAGAGTCTAGGAAAGGTTAAGAAACCATTCCACCATTGTAGGATTAGTAGATTGGTGGAATGGGTTAATAAAGGTGTTTTTAGTGTTGTGTGTGTGAGTGCAAATGTAGGGAAGGTGAAAATACAAAGTTATTGTTGCTGCCCTCATAGATTTTATGAGTTTTCTTCATGAATTGATGGGTCCAAGTTAGAATCTGGTGTAAAAGCATTCAAGGAGGTTGGGAAATGGTTCCTAGAGATTTTACAGACTTATTCAAACATGCTTGAAGTAGTGACAAAGTGCCTTGAGGTTTGGAAAGCATAGATCCAATAAACCCCTGTTTCATTTAGTCTATAATGGAATAAATGAGGGTTTGTGTTTTGTGACCTTTGAAAGGGCTTAAGAGATCAAAATTATATGGATTAAAAAATTTTATGACCTATTTCAATTCTTTCAAGGGTAATTTGATGGTTTGAAGTTGTTTTTGTTGATACTTACAGTGCAAATTTGACCTATTTGAAGCGTAAAAGGAGCGGACAATCATTTATTCTAGTGTACTTTTTTAAAAAAATACTATATCTTTTGGTATGTTTAATGAGGCTATAATGGGTTCCTAAAAAGGTATTTAGTCATGGGAGATTCAATCATGTTTTTCAGATATCGGGTATGTGCAGGATCATGATGGGCCAAAAAGTGGCAATACGATGGATATCTGTAGGGTATGTGGCTGACAACTTTTTTTTAACCCAAAATTGATTAAACGAAAAGGGTTTTTAAAGAAGATTCTCATCTTTCCACCAATATAAATTATGCTTTACTTTGAATTTAATAAATAATTATTGTTCATTTTCTATTTGAATTATGACTAAAGTCCTGATTGATAGGTTAATTGGAAAACATCTATAGCTTTCAAACGGTATCACATTTTTTGAATCCAAAACATGCATCACATTCTATGCTTCACATAATATAGGATTAAAAAATAAAAATTAATTTCATGAAATTTTGACCAAGTTAAGGTCGTTAGACATACAAGTTTTTTATTTTTTTTAAAGTTGTAATAAAAAATTCATAATTAATTATTTACTTGGAAATAAATTACAAAAAAATATGCATCACATTTAGACATGAGTCCTCTACTTATATCTCAAATATTATAAAAAAATATGATCATTTTATTGAGGTTAGGGTGATCAGACAGACACCTACTTATTTTTTCCCTGAAATTTAAGTACTATTGCATTGAAATTTCAAATTTTCACCAAATAGATTTTTTGTTAAAATAAACCTAGTATTCTAGAAACTACATTTAATTTGCTACAAATTCTATTGTTACATATTTTTGAAATAATATAGATAACTTATTCAAATTTTTACGTCAATTTTCTTAACTCTGATTTTTTTGAATTTTTCACCACTTAAGGGCCTGTTTTTTCCATAATGATCCTACACATACCCTATACCCACTTTTGACATAATGGATTACTACTAGGATTTGGTGTCTTGGGTGTGAATGTTGGATGAGTTGATTGATTCAGAGTTTTCTAAGTGTGTTTTGTCTTTGATTCAGTCAAAATAATGATGATGAAAGTGTTTTAGGGTCTAATGAGAGTTTAAAAACCTGATTTGATGATTTGGTGTCTTTTAGCCATGAGGAATCAAGTTTGTATGACTTGTATTTTTGTTGAAATTTTAAGAGATCTTCTCAAATTTTGTGTTTGGGTCTTTAGTACCCTTGAAGTTTGTAGATTCTTTTTATCAAATAGCCATCAAGAAAGGTGTTGTTAGGTAGTAAAGGGTTGGCCCCACAATTACCGATATTTCTTGTGTAATTTAGGTTAGCTCTCTCCCATAGCTATGTGTGTTATTTCGCCCTTCTCGGGTCATCATATGTTTTTTTCTTAATATATGCCTCTAATACTTTGAATGAAAGAACTCAAGTATGAGAGTGGATGAAAATTGAATTGCCTACAACTAATTAGATTGTTGTCAATGCCTTGAAAACAAATGAATATTATGCAGACTATAGCTTGGCCAACAACACCTATCTCTTATAATTAAAATTGTATTCTTTCCATCTTTCCTTACATGCTATTCAAAATTTTGATTTGTTACATGCAATGTATTCTATCTACTCTGTGTACTAGATTTCATGGAACAACTATAGAAAAAGTAGAATAAGAAAGCTTACTAGAATAATAAGCTTAAGTGTTTCCTCTACTCTCACCATCATCTCCTCACATACTAGCTATTTTATTTACCATTATTTGGTAGCCACTCTTATAGACCACTTTCCCATTTTCACTTCCATTATCTACTTGCTGAACCTTTTCCCAATATCATTTTGATTCCCTTAAATCTTAAATTTTTTGACCTACATCAATATGATTATATATATCTTTTTATTAGTACTTGACTTTGTTATATCCTAATTTGCAAAGTATTACTGGATTACATAGAAAAAATATTCCTTAACCCATTGCACCACATACCTATGAGACTATTAAGGTTATGGCTTAGTAGAGGAAAAGAGTTGAGGAAATAACTTAGACCCCAACTGAAGGGAGGGAGAAATGTTTTAGCCATTTTCCTACTATTGGCTACACCCTTGAATTTTCATATTTCATGCCTCCATATTTGAACACTAGTATTTAATTTTCTCATCATTAATAACTCATTTGATAAATCAATTTAATGAGCCCATTAAATCCCTGTGGTACTTTTCTATCTTTCTCCCTACCCCTATGATATCCTTTAATCTTTGTGTTTGACCATTCTTTTATTATATCATTCTTCCTATTACAATCAAGTTGGTCCTTACATGTGATCTATGATGTTATGAACTCTAGAAATATCATTTCATGGTGATATCATGGCATAGAAAACTCAATCAATATTTAATATTTTATCATAGTAAATTCAATAAATTATGTTATGATTGTTGAAGCATAGTAAACTTAAAAAAAATATATTAAGCCTTCAAGCCAATCTCTAATATCATGATAATCATTTGTTGTGTTATCAAATGATGGTCAAGGAATCTTTTGGATATGATGTGTGCTCTAGGTTCTTACTATACTTATCTATCAAGAGAGGTCATGCTTTACTGCAATGCCAAATTATTTGAAGGTTGCGTGATTATTTGATCATGCCAAAAGTGATTTTAAACCATAAGAACCATTGTCAAATGTATGTTGAGCATGTTTTTGTATTTGGTTGTAAATTTAGTGTGTAATTAGTTGTAGAGTTGAGGGAAATAACGTTATAGATTAGCTGCAAATTTAATGAGAAAGTGTATCATGTAGATTAAGATAATTCAGATTTTTCTAGAATTTTTTTTTGTAGAGAAGTGAAAAGAGATTGATATGGGAATTATTACTATAGTGGTTAGATCAAGAAGTAAAAATTGGTTAAATTTTTATTAGCATGGATGAGTTTCGTTTATTTAATGTAGAATTAATCAGAGTGCAAAATTTTTTTTTCAAAGGGGTTGCTATGCATATTGTGATATATTTTTCATTGATTTGTCTACACATAGATCTAATAGGGATTTATCTCATGTGTACTTAGGTTATCTAATATGGCCATGGATTTGAAATATGCATGAATATATCTTAATGGATTGGATTCTTTTCAAGTGTCTCAATCATATGTGTTATAGGTCTAATGGGTATGCAATTTTTGTCCACATATTTCTAATTTTATAGTTGTTATTCATTCAACCAATTCAAGCATGATGTAGTCCTATGTTTATTATAGAAATCAATCATTATATGTTACTATTTGTAGGGGTTCGAATTCTCCATGATTTTGAGAAGGCGATGCTATAAAAAACCTATCCATTGGTGAATATGCCCATGGGTATTTGAAATATACTCAAGGGATCTTGTGAGTGGAAAATAAAGTCTCCCTAGACAATTTTTCTAGTTTCATTATATTAAAGATTAATTATGATTACGATTCTATAAAATATTACAAAGGATTTTCTAGTAGTCTTAAATTTCTTACAACAACTTGGATTTTATTGATCAAAGATCAATATTTGGAAGATATTTTCTTATGTGATGTTTCTACCATTTATAATTTTAATGTATTCAAAAGTATAGTTCTCTATAGTAGGTTCATAATATTTTCTAACCCCCCTTAGAATTGTACCTTTGTTTTTGAAATAGATAATTATGATCATTTTGGAAAAAAATATGAATGTTTAATTTATTTATATATTTTAATTTCTATATTAGTGTTAGAACATAATGTTATTAGAAGTCATACCCTAAAACATTTATATAATTTTCTTTAAATATAAGGTTATTAAACCTTATATTATATATATTTTTAAAGCATATATTCAATTTTAAATGATTATAGTCTAATAACTATTGGAGTATTAATTATTTATGAATTTCTATTTTGAATAGGTGTGACTAATACCCTTTAGATATTATACCACAATTTTTTCTATATTTAAAGAGATTCCCTCTCATTTGAGATGTGAAGAATTTGAAGATTAGTAGTGAATTATATCACTATGCACATAAGGTATTATTGACCTCATAGAGGTATGTAGAGGAGTGTTCCAAAGTTTAGTCTATTTATTTAATAGACTAATTTTAAGTGTTTTAATGAAATGATGCTTTATGGGGATTTTTATCCAAAATGGTTTTCTCCATATATATCTTATTTGATGTGTAGAATCTATGCTTGTATGATTCTCATTTTCTTTATTTTATATTTGGTATAAATGATTAGTATCTTGAGATCCGAATTTCTACTATGGTACTAGAACAAGCTAGGATATACTAGTCATTTTTTATAGGTTAGGCTAGAAGACATGTTGAACTTGATGGGAAACCTCTTTATTCTAAATTGACATATATGTAAGGCCATTTGTGTAATATATCTATTGTTTCTTTTCTATTATTTTAAAATCAATTCATCAAAACAATTTAGTAAATAATAATCATTTTTTGTAGATGATATTTGAGAAATTCTTTGTATCAATCAAGTTTTTTCCACAAACTCATGAAATACCCTCAAATGACTTCTCCTCTTGCTAAAATATATTCCCAATTTTTTTTGTATTTAACTACCAATAACTCACAATAATATTCAAGATAGATAGATGTGATTTCATGATAGGAAATACTAAAGAGGTTCACCGTGTGAGGTGTTAAGTTACAAGGTGAAAAGTTTATTTATTTTTTCTTTTATCCTTAACTTTTTCTATTGATATATTGTAACTTTCATTGATGATATATAATGATTCTCCTATCAACAACTAAGAAATTATATCATCAAATTTGATTGGAACATAGCCATTAGATATGAATTAAAACACACACACACACACACTCTCTCTCTCTCTCTATATATATATATATCTCCTATACCAAATAAATATCCAAAAAGACATAAGGTCTAACAAAAATGAATTGTATCATCTAAAAATATTTGTACAAAAATAAATTGTACTCAAGAAAATAAAAATTAATACAACTCAATTATTATAAAGACACTAAAAAG